>JAJIBD010008537.1:0-95693 GCA_021461705.1 Cryptotis parvus | reverse complement strand
GAACAGTGTGCTAATAATCATTGGAAATGATAATATCAGCCTAGAACTGAGCATTAAATATAGGCAATGGGATAAATGTATATATTGCAAGTCACAATATGTAAGAGAAGGAAGAGAGATACAGAGAGAGGGGTGAGAGAATTGGAGGAGCGAGAGGAGAGAGAGAGAGAAAAAGAAAGAGAGAGGTGAAAATTACATGCCATAGTCACAGGCTGGGGAGGGGGAATCAGGGGACATTGGTGGTGGGAAATGGGCACTGGTGGAGGGATGTATGTTTGAACACTGCATGACTGAACCCAAATATGAACATCTTTTTAATTGAATATCGCATGGTGATATAATAAAAAATTTTTAAAAAGACACTTGCTCCCAGATTCAGGAGGCCAGAAGGGTACCAGCTAAAAGAAATCCCAATAAGAATACTACAGGAAACATCCTAATTACAATGATAAAAACCATAGATAGAGATAGAATGCTAAAAGCAGCAAGATCAAAGAAGGAAATCACTATAGAGGAGAATCCTAAGATTCACAGCAGACTTTTCAGATGAAACACTCTGAGCCCAAAGACAATGTTGGGATATTGTTAAAAAAAAAACTCAATGAAATGAAGGCCTCACCAAAAAATTATTTACCCAACTGGATCACAGGGTATTTAAATTCATCTGAAATAGATCAGACAGTTTCCTGAATGTGCTTTAACTCATATGACACTTAGAATGTTTTCTAGGATAATAACTTCTCAGGATTTAATATTTACCTGGAATTGTCTGTGTGAGATAGAGATGACTAACTGGTAGTATTGTCTCTGTCAGTTAGAACATGAGAACAAGTGTAGTTTATATATGTTTGGAAATACTGTTCCCATGTTCATGAGCAGAATATAGTATTGAAGAAATTCCTTCAAATCAGAGATGCCTGGCTCATGGTGCACTGTATAAACAGACAAGAGCATCTTCCCTCTCCTCTGACTGACTTCACTCAGCACGATCTCCTCTAGCTCCATCCTTGGCTTGGCAAGTCGCATATGGTAAGCTACCCATAAGGAAAGTGATAGACACAAGATGATTTCTCTAATATGTGGGATAAGGGAATAACATATAGCCATAGGAGACAGAAACTCAGAACTGGTGTACAGAATTGAGTTTACCAAGGAGGGAGCAGGGTGGCAGAGGGGGACCCTAAGACAATGTTGGTGGGGAAGCAGACACTTTACTGCAGGAATAGGGTTGAACATTGTAAGAATGAAACCCTGCCATTAACAGTATCATAACTCATGTGCTTAAAAAACCCTATAGCTGCCCTGGGGTGACCAGCCATAGCATGCGGGGCCTCAGATGCGGCTGGGGGAAGCTGGAACTCCACTTTCCCCAGGCTAAGCTTACCATGGGGCTCCCAGGAGGACAGATGGGTTTTGGGAGTGGGGCCCATCACCTCTGGGGGGTCCCGGAAGCAGCCGGATGAGACTCCGCCCACCACACTAGCCACTACTTTCACTGTCCGGACACTGGGATACTACCTCACGACCAGATTAACAGAACAAAACCAGTTCTAGCCCAGGTCGTGCCGCGCGTGGTTCATCAAAATAGTGGAAACAGTAATGTCCTTTAATGCACTGCATTCTACGATGTGCAGGAGAGTTTGGCGGAAGGGAGAGATAGAGAGGAGAGAAAAGACATACAGTACCCACCAAGTAGTTGAGGTGTGGGAGGGGGAGGGAGGTGGGGACATTGGTGATGGGAGATGGGTTTGGGTGGAGGGATGGGTGTTGGAACACTGTAGAACCAAAACTCTACATGAGCATCTTGCAATTGTATGTCTAAAAGTGGTGTAATAAAATTTGGGGAAAGAAAAAAAATAAAAAAATAAAAAAACCTATAAACAGTCATAAAAGAAAACATTTAATAAAATTCACAAACATAAAAAGGGAAAGAAGACAAAACTGGTTTAGAAAAACAGAACAAAAAAATACTGCTTCTGTTAAATTTTGATGATTACCAGACTAAATCTTAGCAAACATTGAGCTTCACATTAGAATTAAGAGTTGGAACAAGGCACCCTGCTGCAACTGGAAATAGCACAAATGACTTTTACTTTCAGTTTTGTTTTTGTTTTTTTGATCAGTAATGATCAGTCCTAGTCTGTTTCAGTCCATGAAGGAGGAAGAGAGGAAGAAGGAGCAAGAACAGGACAAAGGCCACAGGAGGCTGTTTATAAACTGATAGTACAGTGGAGCAGGTATGTCCATTTCTTTTTACATAGGACATTGTCCTGAACTTAAGGTTTAATGTCAGATTAGCCCTGGGTCTAGGAAGGGAAGTCAGGGAGGAAAGTTTGTCTGGCTTGTCTGGGCTGTGTCTGCCCTTTGTTCTAGGTTATCCCAGCTTCTTCATATGTACCAGGAACAGCTACAAAGTAACAGGAACTGGCTGCTAACCTGTTTCCCTGCTCCCTCATGGCAGAACATGAGAACCAAGTGAGCGGGAAGAGCCTCACTGAGAAGGTGCCTTGCTTTATCAGTTTTGCTAAAGACATTAGAATGCACATAGAACAAGACAGGTTCATCCAGGCATAAAGAGGCCGTGACCTCAATGGATATCTATCTTTAAAAAAGAAAACATTCTGTTGGTTGTGTAAGATTTAAAGTGTGAATGCCACAAATATGTAGAAACAAGTTTAACCCCTGTGTTGTTGATTTCTTTCCTTTTTCTTTCTTTCTTTTTTTTTTTTTTTTTTTTTTTTGCTTGTTGGGTCACATCCGGCAATGCTCAGGGGTTACTCCTGGCTCTGCACTCAGGAATTACTCCTGTCAATGCTCAGGGGACCATATGGGATACCAAGGATTGAATCTGGGTCGGCCACATGCAAGGCAAATGCCCTACCCACTGGACTATCGCTCCAGCCCCTGTGTTGTTGATTTCTATTTGTTAAAAATAACTAGTTGCACCCCCACCAGAAGTGATCCTTGAGTGTAGAGCCAGGAATAAATCCTGAGTACAGCTAGGTGTGACCCCAAAACTGAAACAAAAGAGAAAAAATTAAAAAAAACCTGGTCTGAAAGGTCTTTGCTTTTCTCTATCTCTCACCCCCATTATTTATTCTTATTTTCCCTTTTTTCTTTAGTGTGGGCAGGTTTACTTTATAGGAACCTTGGAGTCTTTATTTCAGTTCCACACCGTCTTGATTACTATAGCATTATGGTATAATTTAATGTCGGGGAAAGGTCTACCATCCTCTCTTATTCTAGGATTGACTTGGCCATTTGGGTTTTTTACCCTATATACATTTGAATAAGATGTAGTCTATGTCCCTAAAAAGGCATCATTCATATTTTTATAGGAATAGCATTGAACCCAAGGCTTTTGCTGAGATACTCTTTAACACATATTCAATTCCATATGATGAGTAATCTTTTGTGCCTTTTAAATTTTCTCTCTGTTCATTGACAGTTCAATGATAATGTGTTTCAGCATAAGTTAATATGATTTATTCTGCTTGTATTTTGTTGATCTAACATTTGCACATTCATGCTGCTTATCTTCCTTAAAATTTTTTTTTTTTTGTGAGCCACACCCAATGATGGCCAGGCCTGTCCTGGCTTTGCAGTCAGGCATCACTCCTGGCAGGCTCAACAGACCATCTAGAATGCCAGGGATCAAACTTGAGTTGGCCACATGCAAAGCAAGTGCCCTACATTCTGGACTATTGCCTCAGCCCAGAAAAATTTTTGGTGCATTATTTCCTGAAATAATTTCTCTGTCCTTTTCTTTTCTCCTTTTAGTTAGAATACACATGAAGCATATGAAAGATGTCATATAATGGCATTCCTTTATTCTCAGGCTGTTTATTTAACAATATAAATGTTGAGGATATGACTTACTGGCATAGTACATGCTTGGCCTGCTCCCCGTGTCACATGGCCTCATGTAGCCCCAGGGTATTGATATGTTAAATTCACAAATAGTATCTTCCTCACCAATAAAAGATTTCCTGAATTTTCCTGCTGAAGTTTCAAAAATACCAGATATTGTAACTCAAATTTACAAAATCTTTTAATTTTTCTTATCAAGGTTGATCTTCCACCATTTAAAAGTGTTTAGCAGCCAGATATTACTATATTAGAATTTATTTTCTTTTATATTTACAACTTGTATCATACTGTTGATATTCCATTTTGTTCACTCGATAGTTTCCTGATCTTCCTTAGTTTATTGTATTTATTTTAGACTTTTAAAAAACATTTTATTATGCTACTTTATTGTCTTTGGACATTCACTGTCTTCTCAGACATTTTTCTCAAATTTATTTTCTTTACATTGATCTGCTTGTATGTGACAAGATTTTTTTTCTGTTTTGCTGAAAATTGAGAATTTATAAAAATAGCCACTTTCCCCCACACTCTGCATGTTGACTTTGTTTTAAGAAAATCTTACCTCAATTAGCTGAGATGAATTTGAGTCTTGGGACTAACTTGTGGAGAAAGCTATATGTAGATTTTAGTTTTCTCATATATCTGTTGCTTTTACATCATAATTTCAGATTCACTCCTTGCTGCTTTAGATGGTTTATTGTTAGCTTCTCTCTTGAAATAAAGACCTTTTCCTCTCTCAACACAATTCTCTATACTTCATGTCTGAACACCCAGATTTGAAATACAACTATTTTTCTAAGTAAGCAATCCTGACACTGTCAGGAGTTAGCACCTACCCCACAGATTAAGCACTCATTCACACAAGACTGTCCCCACTTCAGATGACAAGTATATCACTGGACTCCTTTTTGGTTTTGCATTAGAGATTTCCGTAGTTTCCTCAGGATACATAGTTTCCTAGAATGTCTCATATAACTAAGGAAAATCACAGTACTTACTAAATTATTAATTTATCGTATAAGTATATCACACAGGAACAGCAAGAAGCTAAGGATAAGGCAAATTATCAAGGGAGTTGTCGACCTTCCATGGTCTCTCCTTGACATGATACCTTCTTTACAACACCAATGTTCATCAACCCAAATTCTCTCGTCTATATAAAATCTAGATTCTATGCTTATTCACAAGTCATTTAAAAATAGTCATTATATGATTCATATCCTGCAGGTTCTTATAAGTATCAGTGAGGCTAGGAATGTATATGTCTATCAAACACGTAGTATGTTATAAGATGTATGTGTATTATAACCATTAGTTGAATTTTACAAATACCAGGCAATTTTTATTTTTATTGTTTTATTTAATATTTATTAAAATATTAAAATATTAAAAACTGTGATTAAAGAAGCTTTCATTATTCAGTTGTTTCAAGGATTTCAGATTCGATATTACCTAGGTGACCTTCCCTCCACCGATACCCCCAGTTTCTGTCTCAATTCTAACTTGGCATAGGCACATTCATTTATTTTATACTGGCTACTCTAACAAACTCTTAAAATTCGTCAAATAGAATATCATAAAACAATCAGTAAGAACCAATTTGTGATTAATATAGGACTTAGACCTATGTAAATAGGAAAATTAAAACCATTTAATACAACATAATAAAACAACTATTTTTATTTGCATTATAAGGTTACAACTCTGGAGTCTAAAGTACATTACATTAAATTTTATACTTGGATCTCATTATGGTAATAACCATGTCTCATGTGTCATTAATAAGACTTTTAAAGCAATTCTATATTAATATATTTTAGAATTTACAGGGAATACTGCAAAGCCTACATATGTAAATATTTCCCCTTCACTTTACATAAACACTGCAGCTTACAAAATTGTTCATGATGGTTTGTTACAGGCATTTGACATTCCATCCCAATCCAACCCCCATTATACCTTCCCTCCACCATTGCCCCCAATTGGGACATGGGTCCCAACCATCCCATAAGCCTGCCTCCATAGCAGGTCCTCAATTATTTATTCTACATTACTTGTTATCAAAAATTTGCTAACCGAATGATCAAAAATATTTCCTTAGAAAAAAATTAGTGTAAATTGTTGTATCTCATTCTGTAGACATTAAGTCCTGGTATGAGAGTTATTACAGGTTAAGCCGTCTGTGTTTATGTTTTGTTAATAGAAATTGGTCACCCTCTACATTACATCCCTGCCCATACAGGTGTACTAGTTTATTAGTGTTGTAGAGATGGAGATGTTGTGATGTTGTACAATCACATTCACTCCAAAAAGTCCAGAACTTTTAATAGGGTGGTATATCTGGAGTTAAATTTATAACTAGACGGTGGCTTTGGGGTGTGTACATGACTGCCAGGGCTTCTGGGCGTACCAGAAAGTGGGGTGAGGTAGCCCATTTAACTCTAAGAAAAGTCTAGAAATTTCAGTCACAAAACCTGCTTAACTCATTTTTTTCAGCAGAGTAATTTCTGGATAAGGCTGAGTCTTGTACAGTGGAGTTCAGTTAGAAGCATGGAGGCAATTGGAATGTAGGAGTTTTTGGGCTCATAGGGCTCTATTTGGGCTGACACTGGGTTGACCCACACCCCTACAGGATGCCCCAGAAAGCTCAGTCATTTGTGCATGTCCCAAGAAATTTCTCCAGCTGGTAGATCTCTTTTAGATTTATTTATGAGTCTCTAGAGCCAGAGTTAACATGGCAGTGATGCCAGAGATAGTTTTTGGATGTGACTGCCCTGCCAGGGAAAATTTTAGGAAAGTCACATTCTCTCCACCATCCCTAGCACCATCAAATTTGGAAGGAATAATAAAAAAAAATCCCTCTTCCAGTCTGTAAAGATTAGTTTGTAGTTTATCTGAAAGAAATTCTGAAGTAGTCATAAATTAGTGTGTCATTTGATAATGAAACACAGAGAAGAATATTTTACTCTTTGATCAACTGGAGGCTCTTCTCCAGTTTACAGGTCTTCATGGCGTCTGGACCCAACATGATGGCTCCCATCTGTCTGGTGGAAAACAGGAATGAAAAACTGTCAGTGAACCAGGAAGCTCTAGAGATTCTACAGAAGATTTCTCAGCCTGTGGTTGTGGTGGCCATTGTAGGGCTATATCGTACTGGCAAATCCTACCTGATGAACTGTCTTGCAGGACAGAACCATGGTGAGTGTTATGCTGGGTCATGAGACATTTGCTTTTCTCTGCTATTACACACAGACACACACACACACTCTCTCTCTCTCTCTCTCTCTCTTTCCACACACACAGAGTCTTGTTTTTTAGCAGGGCCGTCATGATTGGTCCAGATGCCATCATGAAAACCTCTTAAACTGTATATAAATATATATATAAACATACACGCACATATATGTATCGGCTCTTAAAACAACTTTTTAACCACAATTTTCAACATTTAATTGTAACTTAATTTCTTGCCTACTTTACTTTAGCTTTACTCCCAACAAGGAAAATGTTTCCTCAATTACTAAGATTTCAACCTTCACCTTCTCAGTCTCCAGGCTCTCAATTATATCTCTTCTCTTGAAACATAACTGTCTCTATGTGAAATATTCCCACCAATATATAGATACGGTATAAACCTTCTTTTCTAATTTTGTCATTCCAAATGCTATCTTCAATCTGCCTTTCTTTGGCTTTAAGACACACCATTCATTTATTATACTCTTTTTTTTCTTTTTGGGGTCACACCCAGCAATGCTCAGGGGTTACTCCTGGCTCTTCGCTCAGGAATTACTCCTGTCAGTGCTAGGGGGGACCATATGGAATGACGGGGATCAAACCTAGGTCAGCCGCATGCAAGAGCAAACGCCTTACCCACTGTGCTATTGCTCCATCCCCCATACTCTTGTAATGGTTATCATTATCCTACATTTTATTTCATCATTGACACACCTTTGCCTTTATTTTGGTGTAGCATCATTCTCAAGGTTAAAGTTTTTTCTTTGAAAGAAAATAACCTATATGTGTTCATTCTTGAGGAAATCAGAAAAGCACTATTCAGCATGCTGAGGTACTTTACATTCCTATTAAGCTAATTTACATGGATGGTTTGCTGTTACCATGTTTTGCTCTTACTGCTCACTTTGCAGGTTTTCCTCTGGGCTCAACAGTACAATCTAAAACCAAGGGTATATGGATGTGGTGTCTCCCCCACCCCCTCCAAGCCAGATCAAGTCCTCATCCTACTGGACACTGAGGGCTTGGGAGATGTGGAAAAGGTAAGGAAGAGAGTATCATGGATAGTTCCTTTTCATTTTTATCATTATTCTCTTCAGGATTTTTAACTGCTATGATATATCTTTAGACTTTTGAAACCCAGCTATTATAAGTGAACATGTTTTGGTTTAGACAAGAAGGATGTTATAATAGATTTAAATTTTTTATTGCTATGAATTAAATATTTGACTAAATTTGGTCAATGATTATTGAGCATCTGACTTCCAGGCCTCTGGGCTTGATATATATATATATGTATATATATATATATATATATATATATAGTTAGATAGACAGACAGATAAATAGACAGACAGACAGAAGATAGATGGATAGATAGATAGATAGATAGATAGATAGATAGATAGATAGATAGATAGATAGATAGATAGATAGATAGATAGATAGATAGATAGATAGATAGATAGATAGATAGATAGATAGATAGATAGATAGATAGATAGATAGATGATGGACGAGATGGACGGATCTAACGGATGGATGGATGGATGGATAGATAGGTACCCAAATAAAACTATCTCCTTAAGCACTGTTTCTTCCTCTTAGAAAAACACATACATACAATCAGAATGAATGAAATGTTAATGATATAGAGGCAAATAAGATATATTGTGGTAAGAGGAAGAAATTCTACTGGCGGTTCAACCCTACTTCTGTCAATTTTCTGTCAATTTCGTGGGAGTTTTCAGGTTGAATTGTACTTTTGCAGTTATCCTGATATGGGAAAAGTTCTGATAACTCACTAAGGGAGAACTTCATAGTTAAGAATATCAACTGCTGGAGGCTGACTCCTTGCAGTGCTCCCAACACCTGGGAGAGTAGTTTGGGCCTGAAAGGTGATTATCCAGTGAGAGTTTCCACCATGTACCAAGAGCAAAAGAGTGCTTGGAAGAAGAGTAGAGTAGCTCAAACTAAAAAATGGGGAAAGAGGGACCAGAGCAATAGCCCAGCAGGGTAGGGCGTTTGCCTTGCATGCAGCCGGCCTGTGCTGGCCTGGGTTTCATCCCCCCAGCATCCCATATGGTCCACCGAGCACTGCCAGTAGTAACTCCTGAGTACAGAGCTAGGAGAAACCCTTGAGCATTGCCAGGTGTGACCCCAAAAAAAAAAAAAAAAAAAAAAATGGAGAAAGATTTCGGGTACACCTATGACCTATGAGATCAAATGAGAAATTTAGGGTGGTGTTATGAGGGTTGTTTTATGTCTTTTTTGAACTCATTGGGCTTTCTTAAAGATTTTAGTGCTATTTGGAAATGCTAGTTTTTAAAAAATCTTAATTTGTATTACAATTCTTTCAAGGACAGTTGGTATATTAGCTTTATACTAATAGGGTGAAATGACTTCTTTTCTTTTTAACTTACATTAGAAACAAAACTAGTATCTGAAATCTCTACGCTGACATCTCTACATTTCTGTAAAAAATTTAGAAATTATATATATACATATATATGTGTGTGTATGTGTGTGTGTGTGTCTTATATATATCAAACACTGATACAGTGATATTTTTTTTGCTTTGGGCACACCTGGCAACCTCTCAGGGGTTACTCCTGGCTCTGCACTCAGGAATTACTCCTGGCAGTGCTTGGGGGACCATATGGGATGCCGGGGATCGAACCCGACTGGCACAGTGGGCCGCTTGTAAGGCACTTATGCCCTACCCGCTGGGCTATCACCCGGCCCCTGATACAGTGATTTTGACTGAATAATTTTATTTTGTCATAATTAAACTACTTGCTATACTAATTGATAACTAAAGATATATGGTATGTGGAAATAAGTAATGGATAGACTGTTCCCATTTTCAACTCCCCAAAACTCCTTAGAGCCTTATAAAAAAATACTGCAAAAAAGAAAAGGGGGCGAAGCAATAGCACAGTGGATATGGGCATTTGTCTTGCATGCGGCAGACCTGGGTTCAATCCCCGGCATCCCATATGGTCCCCTGAGCACCACCAGGAGTAATTCCTGAGTGCAGAGCCAGGAGTAACCCCTGAGCATTTCCAGTGTGACCCAAAAAGCAAAAAAAAAAAAAAAAAAAGAAAAGAAAGATATAAATTTATAACATCAATTCACCTGTTACATTTCTAAAAAACTGTTCACAGAGAGAGAGAGAGAGAGAGAAAGAGAGGAAACTGGGGTCTGCTATTAAGGCGCCGGGGGGACGGGAGGGGAGGGGGTACATTGGTGGTGGAATGGGTCACTGGTAGAGGGATGGGGTGCTGGAATCTGTATTCCAAGAACCAATTAGAAGACTATAAATTTATAGACATAAATTCACCGTGTTACATTAAAAAAAAAAATTGTTCACATTTCTTATATAAAACAATTTCTGGATTATGCCATAATATATACAAACAAGTTAAGTTTCAGCTAACTGGGCTAATTTTTATTAGTCTGCTTTCATTTCAGCACCTACCCTCTTTCAGCACCTGCTCAAGTCAAATTCAATAACAAGCTTTTTTAGTTTCCCTGTATATTAGCATTTCTGATTTTGTTTCTGTTGATCTTTGTATCTGCTGCATCACCTTCATTTCTTTCTGTCTACTTTCTAATCATTCTTGAGCTTTCTAATCTAGACTTTCTAACAAAACAATCTAGCCATTCTAACTAACCCGTAATATCAGGTACTCTTTCTCAAACTCTTAGAGATCTGCTTTGCTTTGTTTGTCTGTCTGAGCTTCCCAAACAATGCTCAAGAGATTCGGGGCACCTTCCCAGTGATTATCAGCTCACCTGGTGTCCTTAGCTCTATGCAAGGGATGTGAGGATTGAAGGACTATGGGGATGATGATGTGGTACTGTTCAGGTTTTGTGGCATTGACAACCACTGCACATGTGTTTAAGTGTCTCCAGATTGGCACATGGTAGTGCCAGGATCCTCTAGAACTATGCTGAGTAATATCAGGGGTAGTTCCATACATGTGGTGCCAGAGACTAAGCCAGGGTCATACAAGGCAAATCATATACTTTATCCCCTCTACTATCTCAGGTCATGGTTTGTTCTTTTTTGATGATAGGATACATTTAAATATTTTTTAATGTTCTTAGATTGCATCCAACCTTACTTTGTGCTTGTCACGGCTCTGCACTCAGGGATCACTCCTGAACGTCCTTGGATGGACCATATGCCCATGCTGGGGATCAAACTCGGGTTTGCTGCATGGAAGACAGTGGCTCATTCATTGTACTACTTATTCAGACTCCATTTTCATTTATTTTAAAGTTTGAGGTTCTGCTGCTTGTATCCATTGCTATGTGTAAAATTATTATTGAAATTGTCATCTTTGTTGCAGATATTTGTCTTATCAATATCTTATGGATATTTGTTATTATTTTGACATTATTTTTTGAAAATAACAATTGTTATTTTAACTTTGCTCTTTGAAGTCTAAAATCTATGGAAAATAGCATGTGCCTCTAAAAAATATTTATTTATTGACATAAATTAAATCAATCAAAAATCAATCCAAATCAATGCCAAAAACCAGTAATAATTATGAACCTCATTCTCATGACCTGATGGAATGGTTTGAGGCTCTTCCTGTCCCTAGAGCAAGCAGATATTCTTGGGCTACACTTGCTTGCAACAGGATGTATGGAGATGTTACTGGTGCCCGCTCAAGCAAATCGATGAACAATAGGGAAGACAAGTGATACAATTAAAATTAAATATCTAGTTATGACTTCCTTAGTATATTTTACATAGGCAATAATTTCTAAATATGTGTAGAATGAAGGTGTTCTGAGACTCATTCTTAAATAGCTAGACATACATCATAAGTTTTTCTTTATATATTATGGGGGTTTGTTAGTTTTTTATTTTGGTTTGGGGTTATACCTGGCAGTATTAGGGCTTACTCCAGGCACTGACTGCACTCAGGGCTCACTCCAAGCAGGTTTGGGGAACCAAATGAAATGCCGTGGATCGAACCTGGGCCAACCACATCTAAGAAAATTCCCTTATCTGTTATGCTATCTTGAGGTACTTAAGCACATCTGGGGTTGCCCTGTTACATTTATTATCCAATTGAAGGAAAGAAATATTCATGATTTTATAAAAAGTTGATTTATGAAAATATTAAAATCACAAAACAAGTTTTTGTTTTTGGGTCACAGGAATTGCTCCTGGTGGTGCTCAAGGGACCATATAGGATGCCGGGATCAAACCCAGCTTGACCTCGTGCAAGGCAAACTCCCTACCAACTGTACTGTAGCTTTGATCCATTTTTTTTTTACTTTTCACAGCTGATATCTTCATTTATGTTTGTCTTTATGCATGGAGAGTGGAGTAATTGAAGTATATATAAAATAATGAGTGGTTAATAGTTTGATTCAATTTTCAAAAAATAAGTTGCTGTTGCTTCTTTTTTAAACCTGTATCCAGAGTGACCCTAAGAATGACTCATGGATCTTTGCCTTGGCGATACTTCTGTGTAGCAGCTTTGTATACAACAGCATGGGCACCATCAATCACCAGGCCCTGGAGCAGCTGCAGTATCCTTTCAGTTACCAAACTCCAGAGAGTCCTTTGTGTTTCTTGAATGGAAAAGGAGACAGTTTGTCCTTCCTTGTCACTGGGAAAGGAAAGGTGGTAAGAGGGGACATTGACCAAAAGAATGTTCATAATCATTTTTATTAGGAAAATGTGTGAGTTGTTGATACAATTTTCTTTTCCTTAACTAAGTCCTAGTTATGTGACAGAGCTCACAGAACTCATTAAGACAAAGTCTTCCCCTTGTCATGAAGGAGTAGAAGATTCTGCAGAGTTTGTGGGTTTCTTTCCAGACTTTATCTGGACTGTCCGTGATTTCACTCTGGAGCTGAAGATCGATGGTCGCTCTGTCACAGAAGATGAGTACCTGGAGAATGCCTTGAAACTGATTCTAAGTATGAGTTCATGACCTGGGAAATGGATGGTCCAATAGGGTCTGGGAGAACTTACCTCTGTCCTTTTTGGATTTGCATTTATATTTGAGACTAGGTTGAATTTTTTGAAAAAAAAATTTCTAGGTACTGGAGTTACAATTCAGGTCAGAGAATAAAATAAATACACTCAATACAATGCATCTCATATGGTCCTTCGAACCCCCACCAGAAGTGACCTCTTACCACAGTGCCAGATTAAGCTCTGAGTACTGCCAGGTATGGCAGAAACCACAGGTCCCCCTAAAAATAGAAAAATTATCAAATTTAAAACAACTCAAAGTTTACTTATTTCTTGCTCACTTAAAATGTTATTTAAGATAACAATAAATACTGACATTTCTTTATTATTATTTTTATGAATCACAATGCAATACAGTAGATGGCTGTTTATGATTGGGTTTCAATTATACAATGTTCCAATACCCAAGTACTAATGTTTATAAAGACCTAACACTTTCTGTTTTTCTGATTTTGTTTTTCTTGAGGGAAAATACTGACCAAATTCTTGTCAGGCATTAAAATAAAATTCCAAGTAAAAAGGTTTGTACAAATATTTTTCTCAAGAAAAGAAATTATTCTCAAGGAAAAAATATTTTTCTCAAGGAGAAAAATAAGATTTTAATGTTGATAAAGTATCGTTTTCATATAACTTTTCACTGTATCACTGTATCACTGTCTTCCCATTCATCATCGATTTGCTCAAGCGGGCACCAGTAACATTTCCATATGTCCTGTCTCATGCAAGTAGAGCCCCAGGGCACCGCTTGCTTCAGGAACATAAAGAGCCTCAAACCATTCCATCAGGTCATGGGAATGAGGACTATAATTGTTACTGGTATTTGGCATATCAAATACGACACGGGTAGCTTGTCAGGCTCTGTCGTGCGGGTAGCATATTCTTGTAGTCATTTCTAAATGCAACATTTATTGATGAACCGCGGGGCCGCTTGAGGCCGCATGAGCCAGGCTGTTATAGGCTGGTCTGCTGGGTGGAGTTCTGACGAGGGGAAGTCCGGATGTGGAAAATGGAGGCCCTCATGGAGTGGGTGGGTCGCCTGGCTTGTAGCGAAGCTCTGCTGGGGTGGTGGGCCAGGGCTAGAAACCTGCCATCCCCTCCCGGGTGCCTTGTGAGCAGCTGGGCACAGGGAGAGCCAGTAGCAGCAATCCCCCATGTCTGTGAGTCTCTCTTCATATAACTTTGTACTCTAAAAATTACCTGTAAAATATATATGTTTAATATTTCTGATAGTCATATTCCTTATACTATTTTCTCCTGATTCTACACTTAGAGATCACTCCTGTTGGGTTCAGTAGACCATATGGGGTACCATGGATTAAACCTGGGTGGACAGCATGCAAGTCATGCTTCTTACCTGCTGTACTGTTGCTCTGGCCTATTCTTATACTTTCACTGCCATGTGCTTCTCTTCACAAATATTGAACCATGCTATACTTAACAGATAATAAATATGCTCAATGAGTTATATTAAATAAATATTTAATGTAATAAGTTATTAATATATCTAAAGCTGCATTAAACTAATATAAATAACATAGTCCATTATTAAATTAATAAATCCCATTATTTAATGAATTATATTTGCAGGAGGATATATTTCATGATATTCCATGAAATCATTAAACTAATATAAATAACATAGTCCATTATTAAATTCATAAATCCCATTATTTAATGAATTATATTTGCAGGAGGATATATTTGAATTATATTTGCAGGAGGATATATTTCATCATGAAATATATCCTCCTGCAAATATAATTCATTAAATAATGGGATTTATGAATTTAATAATGGACTATGTTATTTATATTAGTTTAATGCAGCTTTAGATATATTTCATGTGGAATATCATGCCTCACTCAAGTGAGAGAAGGAATCTGGAGTTCTGACCTCCGTCCGCTATTCCAGAATCAGGGATGCTGTCTCGTTTGCCAAGGCATCAAAAATCAGATGGGCTGGACATGTAATGCGATTTGGAGACCACCGCTGGACTAGAGCCGTTACTGACTAGATCTCACGGGATGTCAAAAGTTCACATGGCTGCCCACCTACAAGATGGTCAGACTTCCTTGTCAAGACCCTGAAGGAACGGTTTGAGGCTCTTCATATTCCTGAATCAACCGGATGCCATTGGACTACATTGGCACGTGATAGGGTCCAATGGAAATGTTACTGGCGCCCGCTCGAGCAAATTGATGAATAAAGGGATTCAAGTGATTCAAGTGATATTTCATGAAACCTTTATTTCAATTCTGATTTCTTCATGTTATGTTAATGGCTCTATTTATGCTTTTTCTGACAACAATTATTGAAATCAATTAATGAAAGAGCAACATTATCATATTTCTTTACGTCACAGAGTTAAAGTGTCATTTTAATTACATATTCTTCAGGAGATTTTTCTGTAAAATAACATTGTATTCATTTGTTTTCAGTATCAAACTAATTTACCTTAAATAGCTAATATGCTTTCACTAATATTAAGAATATTGCTTCATTTGGGTTCATTTTGGGCCCAAACTTAATTCTCATGGGATCAAATAGACTAAAAGTTACACTTGACTTTTCATTCCTTTAAGCCATTAGTTCTTTCAGTATCTAATAGACAAACTAACTCTATGTTGAGATTGGAATGCCAAGCTTAGTTTTCTTTTACCTGAATCACATGTGTCCCCAAATCTCTTTCTGTAGTCATTTTACCGGATTGCATTATCTGTACAAAAAAATATTGAATGTCTATGTTCAAGGAGTTATAAGTATAGAGATGGCAGGATCAAAAAATAATCACTGCACTAATAAAAATTTTCAGTTCACATGCCTTAGACTATTCTTACTGAAATATGCATAATACTTCTTCTTCAGGCAGAAACCCCAAAATTGAAGCATCCAATAGTTCCAGAGAGTGCATTAGGCATTTCTTTCCAAGACGGAAGTGTTTTGTCTTTGACCGACCAATACATGACAAAAATCTTCTATCCAATATTGAGAATGTGCCTGAAAACCAACTGGATCCCCAATTTCAGAAACAAACCAAAAAATTCTGTTCTTATATATTCACCAATGCAAAAATCAAGATACTCAAAGAGGGAGTCATTGTCACTGGGAAACGTGAGTCTCCTTTTTTTCACATGTGTATGGGATTCAATATATAAGTATGTGCTTCATAATGTATTTAGAACATTTTTATTCTATATGGAATAAAATCTGGATATATGGAAATTTTACTTTTATTCAATTTTGAATAAAAACTGTGTGTATGGATATTTCTATAAGTTGAACAAATATGCATGGTTTATTTTCATCTCACCTTTGAGGTTTATAAATAACTCTTTAAATTGTAAACTTTTTCACATAGCTGTAGTTTTACTTATTCAAGAACTCCTGCACTAATGATAAATCTGTATATAAAGTATGAAAAAATGGATATCCTACATTAAAGTGTTCTTTGTAAGAAGAGTGCAGGTGTTTTGAGAAAATGGAAGAATCCAAAAATAAATATTAAGCTATGATTCTCCAGACATGTACTAAATATTTCAAACTTTTTTTTCACATCAGACAGATAATGTGCCAAGTGCATAACAAGGTTTAAGTGCAGCACATGTCACACAAACATGTGAACCCCAGTCATCATGCTTTTGAACTGGAAAACGATCATAAAATTCCAGAATTTTTATAAAATAATTTGTACTGAATCATCTATTTTCTATATATTTTGCTTTCAATTTCTTAATGGGAACAAGTTTTCAAATACACCTTAGCATTTTGGATGAAGGTAATTTTTTAAACAGTGTGGACTTTAGTAAATGCTCGAGATGAGAGCCTTCTACTGAGACTATACCACCTACAACACGGTTAGCCTGGCAAGCTAACCGTGTTTTTTTTACTTGTTATGCCAAAAACTAGTAACAATTATGGTCCTCAATTCCATGACCTGAAGAATGGTTTGGGGCTCTTCCTGTCCCTAGAGCAAGCAGATGTCCTTGGGTTACACTTGCTTGTGACAGGACTTATGGAGATGATACTAGTGCCCACTAGAGCAAATTGATGAACAATGGGAAGACAGTGATACAGTGATACAGTGGACTTTAGAATGCCCGATGCCCCAAAGAAATGTCACTATGAAAGCAAAAGTAAGGACAAATTAGGTATGTCTACTTGTGTGTTAAATGATCAGAAATGTAATCTCCAAATCTTGGATCCTATTCAATGATAATCTGCTATTTGTAAAATTTCCTGGATTATTCACTAAGTTTTATATTGTATACCCTGAATTCCAAGCCTGGCAAGCTGCCCGTGTCATATTTGATATGCCAAATACCAGTAACAATTATGTTAGGTCATTCCTATGACCTAATATAATGGTTTGAGGCTCTTTATGTTCCTGGAGAGAGCAGATGCCCTTGGGCTCTACTAGCATGAGACAGGACATATGGAGATGTTACTGGAACCCGCTTGAGCAAATTGATGATGAACGAGAAGATAGTGATTGTGATAGTGATAATGTATCCTATTGAATGATAGTTTAATATTCATCTTGGCAATTTATCTTTTTGCTTATTTAGGTTTAACCTTTCTTGTGGATACCTATGTGGATACCATCAACAGTGGAGCAGTTCCTTGTTTGGAGAATGCAGTGACAACACTAGCTCAGCGTGAGAACTCAGCTGCCGTGCAGATGGCATCTGATCACTACACTGAACATATGACCCAGAAAGTAAAATTTCCAACAGACACAGTCCAGGAGCTGCTGGACATTCATGCAAGCTGTGAGAAGGAGGCCATTGCAGTTTTCATGGAGCATTCCTTCAAAGATGAAAACCAGGAGTTTCAGAAGAAGCTGGTGGTAATTTTATGTTGTTCTTTGTCACCCATTTCCTTGAATGAGGAAACATATGTGTGCCTCTGTTGACCTCGGCATTCAGTCATGGGCAAGGTAGTTTGAATCTCTTGAGATATATAACTTCAAAGTAGTACATTATCTTATAACTTTCCTCCTAAAAATACAACTCTGTTAAAAAAATTTCTCTGATTTTGTAGCAAAATGATGTTCGACATCCTTCTTGAGAGAATTCTTTGATGCCTTCCTGGTATGCACAGAACAGGAAAAGTCATTCCTGAGTTGACATGTTTTCCTCTGGACTTACTCATTCCTGGAAACAAAAGTTTTACCCTGCTAAACTCCCTCCCATATCATGTTTGACAATAAGTGCAATATTTCTGATGAAGCACCAGCCTGTGCTTGCTAACCTGGAAGAGGTTAAAAACTTTCCTAAAGTCCTGTAGAGAGGTATAAGGTTATGAGTAAATTAAAACTTTTGGTTCCCTTTTTTGTTGTTATTCCCGTTTGTTGCTGTCCCTTCCCGACTGGAATGTTTTCTCATGAGGACCATGGTTAGGCCCATCATCCTAATGGGTTTTTGGAATTTTATTGCCACTGTCTTTCTCATGCCATCCTCTATATTTCCTTTGCAGAAAATCATAAAGGATAAAAAGGAAGAATTTTTGGTGCAGAATGAAGAGGCATCTGTTAAATGCTGCCAGGTTATTATTGAGAAGCTTTCAAAGGCCCTAATGGAAAGTATTTCAGCAGGAGCTTTTTCTGTTCCTGGTGGGCACAAACGCTACATTGAGATGAAAGAAAGACTTAAGGAGGAATACAAGCAGGTGTCCAGAAAAGGAGTGAAGGTGAGGGAACAAGCGAAGTGTACAGATTTTATAGAACAGAGTGAAGAGGAAAGCAGTATAAATTTGAAATATGACATTAACTCTTCAGTTCCACTTTTTTTTACTCTTGAGGAAAGTAGAAATGGCTTCCCACACCCAACCCCACCAATTAGCATGGATTTCTTATATCCAGGAGAGATAGAATATTTATTAAATCAGTAGCATGGCACTTGGTGTGTCACAGGTGATGATTTATAAGTAGAAGTCTGACTTTTGTCAAGGTGTATCATAGGGAAGAGAAGAAGTCAACTATATATAAAATAACATAAAATGTATAACATTTTAAACATACGAATATTGATTATACACATGGTGATAACAAATGTAGTGATTTAAAATTATGACAGAGAATGCAAGTAATATATAATGAATTCTAGTAGTTAAGGTAAGTTATATACAGTTAAGTTCTTTCTCTAGATATTTTTTTGCCTTTGGGGTCTCACCTGGCAATGCTCAGGGGTTACTCCTGGCTCTGCACTCAGGGCCAGCACTCCTGGCAGTGCTCAGGGGACCATATGGGATGCCAGGGTTAGCCGCATGCAAGGCAAATGCCCTACCTGCTCTACTATCCTCCGGCCCCTCTCTTGAATTTTTTAATCCTTCAAAACTATATTCAACTGCTTTCATTTTTAAAAGGCGTGTGTCATTTAACATTTTTGGTAAATGAGGAAGACCGTTCATTGATGTAATCCCAATAAGTTATATGATAGAGCCTAGATATATGGTATAGTCAACCACCTCAATTCATATAAGTACTCTTTATGATAGTTGGTAAAAATCATCTAATCACATATTTCTCAGAATTTATTACCATGAAGCAATGCAATTCTGTCATTGTCAAATTTTACAGTTCTATTCAGAGAGATTCGGAGAGATTAAAATATACAGTGAAATTTTTTATTCAACAGCTGGTAGAGAATAGTCACATATCTTAGGGGCATCAATTCACACTCAGGTTAAAAATATAAAAAAGTGGGGCCGGAGCGATAGCCCAGCGGGTAGGGCGTTTGCCTTGCCTGCCGGCCGGCCCATGCCGGCCTGAGTTCGATCCCCAGCATTCCATATGGTCCCCGAGCACCGCCAGGAGTAATTCCCTGAGTGTAGAGCAGGAGTAACCCCTGAGCATCGACGGTGTGACCAAAAAGCACTAAATAAATAAAGAAATAAATAAATAGGTAAATAAATAAATAAATAAATAAATAAATAAAGTTGACCACACTAAGTAAAACTTTAAAAAAAAAAGTACCAGAGATTGTATTTCTTTGGTAGAACAAAAGTTTTTTTCTTAGTGTTTAGAACTAAGAGTAGAAGGTAGAAAGAAGTAGCACTGATAGAAAGACAGGGGGCTGAAGACTTTGGTCAAGGAGACTGGGCTCTGTAAGAAAACTGTACATAACTGGGGTGAGGGACACCTGACAATGCTTTGGGATTACTCCTGGCTGTACATTCAGGAATTACTCCTGGTGGTGCTTGGGGAACCATGTGGGATGCCAGGGATCAAACCTAGTTCAGAGTGAACAAAGCAAATGTCCTACCCACTATACTGTTACTCTGGCCGCTGTACATAATTTTTAAGCATAAAAAGTACATGGACATAATATGTTAGTTGCAAGCTAAATCCTCTGTGCCTCCTTTTTATTTTATTTTAATTTAAATTAATATTTTATTATACCACCGTGAGATATACAATTACATGTATATACAATTACTAGTTCATGTTTGGGGGTTTCAGTCACACAGTATTCCAGCACCCATCCCTCCACCAGTGCCATTTCCCACCACCAATGTCCCCGATTCTATCCTCCCCCCTCCCCCCTGCCTCTATGGCAGTTTTTTAATCACTTTTCTCTCTTTCTCCCTCTCCCCTCCCTCCCTCCCTCTCTCTCTCTCTCTTCCTTTTCTTACATATTGTGGATTGCAATACATATACTTAAAGTTTATCATATGTATCTTTTGCCTGTATTTAATGCTCAATTCTAGGTTGGTATTAGCCCTTTCGACAATTATTAGCCATTGTTCCCTTCTCTGTCTTACCTAACCTCTGACTCCCACATGTTTGGGTAATTTCCATCTTTGACATGACCTCCTGATCCATGTTTCGCCTGACCTTGGATTTTGGTATCATAATAATATATATATAATGATATATATATAATATATATAATGTCATGCAAATGAATGCAGTCATTCTATATCTGTCTTTTTCCTTCTAATTTCACTCAACATGATCCTCTCCATGTCCATCCATTTCTAGGCAAATTTTCTAACTTCATTTTTCCTAAGAGCTGCATAGTACTCCATTGTGTAGATATAACAAAGTTTGTTTATCCAGTCATCAGTTCTCGGGCATACTGGTTGTTTCCAGATTCTGGCTATTGTGAATAGTGCTGCTATGAAAATAAAAGTGCAGATGGTGTTTCCACTGTGTGTGTTTGACTTCCCAGGGTATATCCCCAGAAGTGGTATGGCTGGGTCAAATGGGAGCTCAATTTCTAGTCTTTGGTGGAATGTCCATATTGTTTTCCAAAAATGCGCCTCCTTTTTATTTCAGTCTAATGAGGTTTTCCAGAACTTCTTGCAGTCACAAGAAGCAGTGGAAAAATCCATCCTGCAGCTAGACACCGCCCTCACTGAAGGGGAAAAAGTCTTAGCAGGTACTGGCAGGGTTCAGCTTACCAGGGGGAGGGCAGGTTTCTGCAGTGCCCTTTCACAGACTGGTTAGAAAAAACTTTGTGAACAGTTTCCTTTCATACATTATAACACACCTGCTAAATCTGAGCAAAGGAGGAGTCATGATTGGACTTCTGTTCAATGGAGCCTTTCTCATCACATTCCAAATGTTCTCTGATCATGGGATAGTAAGAGGGGATAGACATTCACAGATGACCCAGCTCCCATTTTCTTAATATGTCTTAATTTTTGAGCTCGGAAATGCAGGGATAATTACTCACTAAATTTTCTCCTTTCTCTAACATTTCTTGGGGCAGAGGAGGCGAACCAGGAGGGAGAGAAGTGAGAAGGAGCAAGAGCTGATGAAACAGAAACAACAGGAGCAGCAGCAACTTATAGAGGCAGAGAAAAAGAGTCTCCAGGAAAACATAGTGCAGCTGGAACAGAAGCTGATTCAAGAAAGAGAAAACCTTCTTCAAGAGCATAACAGAATATTGGACCATAAACTGAAGGTAAATCGGTCTGTGGTCTTGTAATTGGGCCTGTTAAATTCTACATACACTTCACAGGATCAGAGACAAATAGAGTTCTTTTTCTTTCATTGTTTAATTTTTATAGTTTGGGTAATATGTTTACAATATTTAGCAATTACATCTTTTTTATCGCTGGGGAGGTGCAAGATCGCTGGTGTTTGAGCTACAACTTTCTGTGTGCTCTGTTCTTACTTCTGGCTTTCTGTTTAAGAGTGACCCATAAACCCCATCAAAAAATGGGGAGAAGAAATGAACAGAAACTTCACCAAGGAAGAAATTCGAATGGCCAAAAAACATATGAAAAAAATGCTCATCATCACTAATCATCAGAGAGATGCAAATCAAAACAACAATGAGATACCACTTTACACCACAGAGACTGGCACATATTCAAAAGAGCAAGAACAACAAGTGCTGGCGTGGATGTGGGGAAAGGGGGACACTCATCCATTGTTGGTGGGAATGCCGGCTGGTACAGCCTTTCTGGAAAACAATATGGACTTTCCTCCAAAGACTAGAAATTGAACTCCCATTTGACCCAGCCATACCACTCCTGGGAATCTACTCTGGGAAACCAAAAATCGCAGTGGAAACACCATCCCTACTTTTATGTTCATAGCAGCATTATTCACAATAGCCAGAATATGGAAGCACCCAGAGTGCCTGAAAATCGATGACTGGATAAAGAAGCTTTGGTACATCTACACAATGGAATACTATGCAGCTGTTAGGAAAAATGAGTTATAAAATTTGCTATAAATGGATGGACATGGAGAAGATTATGTTGGCGAAATTAGCCAGAAGGAGAGAGACAGATACAGAATGACTGCATTTATTTGCTGCATAAATAATATGTACATATTCTGATACCAATATCCAAGGTCAAGGAAACATATATCAGGAGGTCTTGTCAAAGAGGAAATTATCCAAACGTGTGGGAGTCAGAGTTTAGGTAAGACAGAAAATGGAACAGGGTGCAATAATAGTCGAGGGTACTAATGCAACCTAGACTGAGCATTAAATAGAGGCAAAAAGGATACACATGACAACCTTTTTGATGTATGTTCTGTAATCCATAGTCTGGAAGGGAAGGAGGGGAGAAAGAGAGAAAGGGAAAGAAATAGAGAGCCTGCCATGGATCAGGGCTGGGAAGGGGAGGGGGCCGGGATGTTGGTGGTGGGAGATGGGCACTGGTGGAGGGGCGGGTGCTGAAACACTGTATGACCAAAACCCAAGCATGAACTTTTTAATTGTATATCTTTTTATTTGTATATCTCACGGTGGTATAATAAAATACTTAAAAAAAAAAAAAAAAAGAGTGACCCATAAAGGTGCCTGTCAACCATATTGTCAAGGATTCAAATCCAGATCAGCCCCACGCAAGACAAGTGCCTTACCTTCTATACTATATCTCTCTAACCCCATGATTATGGTTCTGATCTACACGGTTCCATAAATGTGGGCACTACCAAAGAGCGAAGATCTCCCACCTTGTCCTTATGTTACCTCTACCCTGGCTTTTTACCTCCTCATCCCTGTCTGAAAATCTAAAAATCAAGGACAAGGGTTTGTCACCATGTCATCATTTAATACAATCTGTTCCCTTGCTCAATTATTTATATGCACCACAGATGAGTGGGATTATTTATTATTTGGTATTTGTCCTTTGCCCTCTAGCTTTTGTCAGTTTATGTGATACTCTCCCAAATCATCCATGTTGCAGGAAACTGTAACTACTTTTTCATATAGGCTCATAGCAGTCCATTGTGTATATCCCACAAAGTCTTTACTTGTTCATCTCTCACTAAATAATTGAGTTGCCTCTACATTATAGCTATTGTGCTAAGTGTCACAGTGGACATAGATAGGTACAAATCTTTTGAGTTAATATTTTTGTTTTTGGCCTAGATGCCAGAAAGTGGGGTCACAAAGTTCTGTAGAAACTTTTTTCTTAATTTTAAGAGAAAGTTTCATAGTTTTTCCTTAGAAGTTGAGCTAGATGACATTTCCACCGAGGTAAACAACGATTTTTTTTCACCATGTCCCTGCCAACATTGGTTCTTTTCAGTTCCTTTCACTTAGTGTTAGATAATACCTCAGTGTCATTTTGATATAGAAGATCATGCTACAATTAGATTGGGAAGGAATGGGAGTGAAGATAGACAGTCGGCTGCTACAGCACCTCGGCCGCTGATGACATCGTTCTAATCACACCATTAGCCAAGTGGCACAAATGCTTACAGACTTTGACCGAGAATGTGGAAAGATAGGTCTACAGCTGAATCTCAACAAAACTATGTTCATGAAAAATGACCTAGTTCCAGAGGTCCCATTCACTCTCAATGGAACAAACTTCTCTGAATGCAGCAGTTATGTGTACCTAGGTGGAGAAGTCAACATGATGAACGACCTAAAACCTGAGCTGCGCAGGAGGATGAGAGCGGCATGCAATGCCTTCAAAGGCATCGAAGAA
Source organism: Cryptotis parvus (assembly GCA_021461705.1). NCBI lineage: Eukaryota > Metazoa > Chordata > Mammalia > Eulipotyphla > Soricidae > Cryptotis > Cryptotis parvus. The sequence goes on along the minus strand of JAJIBD010008537.1, from coordinate 71,179 downwards.
ATAGCTAAAAGGACAAAGAACATCCGGCTCCAGGCACATCTCTTCAACTCCACCATTCTCCTTGCATTAACATACACCTCAGAGACCTGGGCAGGTCTGAAAGCAGGATGAGAATGCTATTCTGGTCTCCCAAAGAGGAATCGAAAGAGCTATGCTTGGAATATCACACCTCGCTCAAGTGAGAGAAGGAATTCCGAGTTCGAGCTCCGCCACCATTCCAGAGTCAGGAACGCTGTCTCTTTTGCCAAGGCATCGAAAATCAGATGGGCTGGACATGTAATGCGATTTGGAGATGACCGCTGGAATACAGCCGTTACCGACTGGATCCCATGGGATGTCAAAAGATCACGTGGCTGCCCACCTACAAGATGGTCAGACTTCTTCGTCAAGACCCTGAAGGAACAGTTTGAGGCTCTTTGTATCCCTGAAGCAAGCAGATGCCATTGGACTATGCTGGCACGTGATAGGGTCAAATGGAAGTATTACTAGCACCCACTTGAGGAAATCGATGAACAATGGGATGTCTAGTGATCTAGTGATCTAGTTATTTTTATTTTCATTTCCCTGATACTAAGTAACAATGAGAAATTGTGTTTATAAACAAGTAACTGTGAGATTGGAAGAAGCTGGACTCTTGCTCTAGAAACTATTTTGTCTTCACTTTCACAAGAGCGAAGTTTATCTAGGAAAAGAATAGGAAAATTTGTTTTATAGACATTTCATGTGGAAGTCTGGTGGGTATCACTGGTTATTATGACTTATTGGTGGTCTGGTCATTTGTGAGATGTTATATTGTGGCTCCCCAGGAAGGTTCTGCACTTCATTTTTTCTTTATATTCTTCATTTTACTTTTAGGTCCAGGAAGAGATCCTTAAAGAAGGTTTCAGAAAAAGAGCTGAAGATATGAATGCAGAGATTAATCAGTTGAAAAATAAGATTAAAGCCACTGAGAATGATAGTCCCTGGATTTTTAAAGTCTTAAATAATGTTGCTCATGAGATCATTTCAACAGTGTTTTCTCGGTTCAGTATTGTGGATAATTTAGTAAAAGGGGTGAGCTCACTATTTAGAAAAAATTAGTTTTCCTTTCAAGGAAACTGCAGCATATGGTAAATATTCTGATCTCTTTTTGATGTGTGTGCTACTTACTTTCATTCAACGAAGTTTTAAACATAATTAGTGTATAGTATATTATATTGATGCCCATTACTTATCAGATAAAATTAATGAATGTTCAATTTATTATAAGTGATAACTTTAGGAAATACTCAAGTGCAAAATCATATGCATATCAATACATCATATTTGCATGTAAACAAGATATTCATATGGGATAATTACTAATGACTAAAGAATGAAATCACTTCAATCTCTACTTGTCTGAACTGGGCATGTACATAAACTGGCACACTATGAAACCAGCAAATAAGCAAGCCTATTTGTTTGAATATATAGGAATATAAAAAACAAATATAACAATAAAGGAGGCATAAATTTTTGTATAATGTGTTCAGTGTTAAAGTGTATAAGCATACCTATGAATACTTAGAATACCTCCAGAAAAAAATAATTAGAAACTAGTGTCATGGTTTGTGCTTGAGAGATCAGAGACATCAGGTGGAGAGGTTTACAAACTTTTCACTATATATTTCACCTTTTGAATTTTTATGGATATAGAATAAAAGTACCAATTACAAAAAGACTCATCCCAGTAAACTCAGAAACACAATTAAATTATTTCAGCAATATAATTAACAGTGAGAAGAATGAGATTAAAACTACAATTAGAAATCTAATAGAAATTTAAAAAGTGAGGAACAAAATAGATGTAGAAAGAGTATTATAGAAAATATAAAATAGGAAAGATTGATAGAGAAATTAATCAGTTAGCTCAAAAGAGAAAGCAAGAAAAAAATTGATGAGGATGAGACATAAGATATTAAACAAAGAAGAAGTATTAGAAGAGCTATTCAACTTCATAAAATAGGCATAAAAAGGATTTGATGTCTAAAAGATGCAAAGTGGGAGAATGAGACTGGAACCTATTCAAAGATAAGCAGAGAGCTTATTCAAAGAAACAATAGCAGAGAATATGTCCGAAGTAGAGAGGTTACCAGAACACCTGATACTCTAAATACAACAAGACCATGGTAGCAGAACTATCAAATGCCAAAGATGAATAAAGAATAAAAGGTGATGGGGGGGGGAGGAACACGAGGCACAGAAAGTTTCTCTCATCAGGCTAACAGTTTTATTTATTTTTCACTTTTTCATGTTCACCTTTTGCAAGCCATTTTTGTTTTTTGCAATCAGAACAGTTCCTTGAACATATATTAAATGTTACACTGGCAAACAAAATGTGTGTGTGGCATTTGTAGATTAAAAAAAGATAATGTGGATATAATTTATAGTAGTTTGATAATATAGTTTAGATTTGATAAAATGTACTAAAAGAAATCATTGTTCAGGGGGCTGGTGAAGTAGTATAGAGACTTCTCCAAAGAAGACATACAGATGGCCCACACCATCTGAAAAAGTATTCAGCACCACTTGCCATTAGAGAAATTCAAACTAAAACAGCAGTGAGATATTACATCACAATAGTGACCTGAAAGCAATACGTTTCAAAGATGTAGAGAAATAGGAACCATGGCTCCCTCAATTGAGGGATCTGTTATTTTTTTTCCTTTTTGGGTCACACCCGCCAATGCTCAGGGGTTAATCCTGGCTCTGCACTCAAGAATTACTGCTGGTGGTGCTCAGGGGATCTTATAGGATGCTGGGAATCAAACCCATGCAAAGCGAGTGGCCTCCCTGCTGGACTATTGCTCTGGCCCCCAGGGACCTGTTATTGAAAATAGCATGAAGATTCCATATGAGATAAAAATGGAATAAAAATAATTGAGTAAATCCCTCCTAGGCATTTATGAAATAGAAAACAAGCAATTCAAAAATTTATTTAGACTTCTGTGTTGCATCACCAGTATTTCTGGCAGAGTCAAATCAGGCAATCAATCTATATTCCTTTCAACAGACGAGTAAACAAAAACTTAGGATACATATTAACATAAATGGATACACTGTCAGTATCACTGTATCACTGTCTTCCCGTTCATCATTGATTGGCTCGAGCGGGCACCAGTAACATCTCCATATGACCTGTCTCATGCAAGTAGAGCCCAAGGGCATCTGCTTGCTCCAGGAACATAAAGAGCCTCAAACCATTCCATCAGGTCATGGGAATGAGGTCTATAATTGTTACTGGTATCTGGCATATCAAATAAGACACAGGTAGCTTGCCAGGCTCTGCCGTGTGGGTAGCATACTCTTGTGGTCATCTCAAAATCCAGCATTTATTGATGAACCGCAAGCCGCGTGAGCCGGGCTGTGATAGGCTGGTCTGCTGGGTGGAATTCTGACGAGGGGGAAGTCCGGATGTGGAAAATGGAGGTCCTCATGGAGTGGGGGTTGTCTGGCTTGTTGTGAGGCTCTGCTATGGTGGCGGGCCAGGGCTAGAACCTGCCATCCCTCCCACACAAGATATACACACAAGATGATATACTCAGTGAATGACTACTCTGCCATTAAAAAAGCAGGTATCATGCTTTTAGGACAACATGGATGGATTTGCTGATCATGTTATATGAAATAAGTAAGGAAGTTAAAGATAATTTTCACACAGTTTCACTCATAACTAGAATATGCGTCACTAAAGAAAAAAACAGGAACCAAAAAAAACCCCTAGAATGTCCTAGAATCAGGGACAACCATAGTGACTATCAAAGGGAAACAGAAGTCTGTGATGAGAAAATATGAGTAGAGGGGTCACTTTGGTAGTGGGACTCTAGAATAGCTCTGGAACTTTGACGGAAGTGCAGTGACATACAAATAAAACAGGGTGTGAGGCTAAATGTGTGAAATTTCATAACATTGCAAATCAGTCATAAACCAATAAATTAACTGCTAATGTTTCTGTGAAGATAAGTGCATGTCTGCTTTTATATAAATTTAAATGGATATATTTAAAATGCTCTAAAAATATTGAGGATAATAGAAAATAGCACAAAAAGAAACCATATCTACTCCAGAGCTGTACTGACGAATAATTTGTGATATGTATAAAGCATTTTCCTGGCAGGCAATATATATTATTTATTTGATGTTCCATTCAGTAGTTAATTATACTCATTAATGAATCTAGCTGTCCATTAAGCTTTGTTCTTGCAAAATTTCAATATTTGAATATGTATGTAAAGTTAAGTGTTCTTTTTTTTGTTTGTTTATCCATCTTGTTAAATAGGAATTTGTCCATTTCACATAAGGTGCCAAATATACTGGTAGAGAGTTGTAAATATCCTGTAAGATTCCCAGTGTGTATGCAGTGTACCTCATAAATTCACCTTCATTCCTGACATCTGATATTTTATAAACATAAAACGTTTATAGACTACAATTTTAAGTATTTTAAAGTTTCATAAATTGCCTGCATGTTCTCTATTTTTAATTTTTTATTCTCTGCATGTTACATATTATTTCCTTTCTCTTGTTTTTTAATATACCAGATGGTTTATGATTTTAAAACACTTTATTTTATGAAGTCCTAAAATGACAATCTTTACTATAATTATTGTTTTAGTTGCATTATTAAAATATTGCACTTTCAAGCCATTTTCTTTTGGGGTGTCATGGCCGGCTTCACTTAGAGCTACTGCTTGACTTTGTGCTCAAGGGTCACTCCTGGCTGTGCTCAGGGGGCCATATGTGGTTCTGGGGGTCAAAATCAGGTGAACTGTAATGCAAGACAAGTGTCCTATTAGCTGTACTATTGCTGTACTATCATTCTAGCCCTTCATGATATTTTCACATTTACCTTTGTGATTTCATCTCTACCTCTAAATTATATGTGTGCTTACTATTTTTTAATATTTGGCATTGCATTGCTACAAAAATAAAGTGAAGTGATTTTAATCTGATTATATATAGACAAATACTGTGTAAAACATGTGTATTATTTTAATTAATATTTTATTATACCACCGTGCAATATACAATTACAAAGTTGTTCATGTTTGGGGGTTTCAGTCACATAGTGTTCCAGCACCCTCCCTCCACCAGTGCCCATTTCCCACCACCAATGTCCCCAATCCCCTCCTCCCTCCCATAGCCTGCCTCTATGGCAGGTTCTTTATCTCTTTTCCATGTGTATTATTTTTAATAGTACAACATAGGTTAAACACATACTTTGTAGGAAGTATGTGTATTATTTTTTTAACTTTGCACTATTTTGATCCTTTGAGAACTATTGATAGTCATTTTATGTCCCAAATTACAGTTTGTATTCAGGAAACACATGTGCATTCTTCAGTGTGACCAGTGAAATTTTAACCAAAGTCATCCATCATATAAAAGTATATTTGTAGCAAATAATCATAACACTTGCCTCTTGGTTATTATCTGGATGGTAGCAGAGTAGTTTGCTATGAAGAAAGTATTGCAGGATGGATGGGTCTGAAAAGCTATGTAATTGCTATCACCATGATGATTAATTATTTTATTTCTAATTCTGTATCAACCCATGTGGTCAAGCAAGTGTCTGGCGATCTTGAGGCCTGGTGCTCCACTGGAAACCTCTCTTCAGGTCTCATGTGATACTGTCTTCAGTGCTACGGTCGGGGATCAGTGGAGCCCCTTGGTAAGCACTGCCACAAGCTGTGTGTGACTCCCCATGAGCACAGCAAGAAGAGGGAAAGAGGGGTAGATAAAGACGAAAATCAAATTTCATTCAAATTTTAAAGTAAAAAAATTAAAAGTAAAACACCTTGATCTAGATTTTCAAGCAATAGAATCACTGTGGTGCATCTTCTTACCAGAATAAAAATGCCAAGATACAATTTTTGCATATTATGTATGCTGAGGTACAATATCTGTATATTATGTATAATTTCAGGGAAATTCCAAAATACCCAGCATACTGTTGCAAACACTTTCTTCCTCTCTTGAACTTCTTTCTCTTGTGGGAAGTGGGAAGGAGAGAATAGAGAACTTAGAAATGTCTTTTGCTTTCTGTGTGTTGTTCTCCAAGCACTCTCTAGAAATGACTTGAAACCTAATAAACAAGTAGGAATATATCTTATCGAGATGCTTCTACCCTCAAAAAGAAACTATGAAAAGAATAAAAAAAGACACCATACAATCAGGGAGAAAATATCTCCCACCACTCATCTGACAAAAGGACTTAATACTTGAAAAGTTTCACAAAGCAAGGAACCTTGTCAAAAATAAGAAGAGACAAGTAGACACTTCCTTAAACAAGATGTAGAAGATAGCCAATACCTCTATGAAAAATAATAATAGTATTTAAAAATGATAGGACTCAGATACATGGGGTGGAGCTGCTACTGGCTCTCCCTGTGCTCAGCTGATCATGAGGCACCGGGAGGGAAGGTGGGTTCTAGCCCTGGCCCAACACCCCAATAGGACCTTGCAAGAAGCCAGAGGAACCCCCACACCATGAGGACAGTATTTTCAACATCTGAACTCCACATCTCTTGAGAGCTCTACCCAAGAGAAAAGCCCATCTCTCCCCATTCATCAGTAAATGCATGAGATGAGAGCCTATTACTGAGAGTATACCGCCCGCACAGCAGAGCCTGGCAAGGTATCCATGTCATATTTGATATGCCAAAACCTAGTAACAATTATAGACCTCATTCCCATGATCTGAAGAAATGGTTTGAGGCTCTTTGTGTTCCTGGAGCGAGAAGATGCCCTTGGGCTACACTAGCACATGACAGGACTATGGAGATGTTACTGGTGCCCACTCGAGCAAATCGATGAACAATGGGAAGACAAGTGACAAAAACTGATAAAATAATATTTATCATCAGGAAAATGCAAATCAAAACAGCAAAAGGGATGTCACCTCACACCAGTGAGGTTGAGAGACATCACTTGTCACTTGCCACTTGTCTTCCCATTGTTTATCGATTTGCTCAAGCAGGTGCCAGTTAAGTCTCATTGGCTGGGAATGAAGTACATTATTGTTACTGTTTTTGGCATATTGAATACACCACAGGTAGCTTGCCAGGCTCTGCCATGGCTCTGGGTTCATCCCAGGGGGTCCAGTCTTTTTCTATGTCAGACCATCAACCATCCAGGGCCCATGGGGCAGAGCCCTGGGGTGTAGACAAGCTTGTCTCCTGTCTTCCACCTGCTAATGCAGCTGGGCACCCTCAGCCACACCTGTAATACTTGAGGCAAATTGACAGACATAAAATAACAAAAACAACAACCACTGCTGGAACAGATGTGGGGAGAAAGAAACTTCATGACTGTTGGTGGAAATGTTAATTGGTTCAACCTCTCTGGAAAAAATGAACACCATAAAAAAGACTAAGAATTAACTTTCCATACAGCAATTCCACTTCTTGGTATCTATTCCCAAGGGCATAAAAATACTGTTTGAAAAAAGTCATTTGTGTCCCTGTGTTTATTGCAGCACTATTCACAATAGCTAAAATATAGGGCGAAAATCAAGTGTCCAAGACATTTACATAATGGAGTATTCCTTGACCATAAAAAAAAGATTAAATCATGCTGTTATCTGGATGTATCTAGAGGATAGTATGCTGGGTGAGGCCATAAGGAGAGGGACAGATATTGAACACAATCTCTCATGTGTGGGATATAAAGCAACATAGTAAGGGAACAGAAAACGGCCAAAGGCAATAAAAACTGAAAGTCAGTCGACAGAATTACTCTTACCCAGGGAAGTGGAGCATGGGTCGGGATGGGCAGGAAGGGTCATCAATACACTGGAGGAGAGAAAAGTGCACTTTGGTAGGGTGTGTAGGATATTTTACATTAATATGTTATATTTATATAAAACTTATTTATAGTTTATATTTATATTACTGTATTTTACACAGTACTATAGATTTTATATTTATTTTACTATTGTGATATAGTTTTATATATTAAATATCCTAATAGTATATGAAACTATCACAACAGTAATATGCATGATGGTGATTCAGTAAAAATGGGCGGATGTGTGTGAAAATAAGGCACTAACTACAGATATCTTCTGGTTTGGGTAGAAAAAATATCATGAAAACTAGTAGCACTGGTTTCTTCTGAGGATTTCCAGTGAGGGGTGAGAAATGCAGGGACGGTGATAAATTTTCTAATGCATGTTAATTATTGTGATTTGTTGCTTATTTGCGGGCCCACCTGGTTGTGCTCAGGGCTGGGTTCTAGGGTCCTGGAATTTGAGCCGACTTGGCCATGAAGAAGGCAAACACCCTACCCTCTATACTTTCTGGCTCCTGTTACTGTGAATTTTATAAAGAAACTAGAACTATCTATTCTGAAATTAGAGTAAAGCTATAAATTACATTAAAATAACAAAAACGTAGTGTGAAATTGACTACCAAATAACAAATTGCTCATTTTCCTAAAAGTCACATTAGTCAGTTTTAATGGAGGATTTAAGGCTAAATATCAGAGTGCCAGAGAGCACATAATTTGCATCCTGTTCCTGCATTCCTTTTGATCTTAAGGTTTATTCCCGAGTCTTCTTAAAATAAATTGTTAAGTTTCCAGTGTCTTTTTAAATGTCAGCTAGAGTGTCTATATTTTCTACCTCTGAGTTTTAACTTTAAGATGTTAGGAAGCAAGATTTGTTTTGTTGGTGGGGGGTGACTTTTTTGGATCACACCCAGCAATGCTTAAGGGCTACTCCAAACTCTGCACTCTAAATTACTCTTGGCAGTGCTTGGAGGGACCAAATGGGATGGCATGGATGAAACCCAGAGGAGCTACTGCAAGGCAAATGTCCTACCCTCTGCACCATTGCTCCAACCCCAAGAAGAAAGATTATTAAGGAAGAAGAACATATACTTAGGAGAGGGACCATGGCATCCTAGAACTCACAGAAGAGGCATTTCTGCTAAATGCCAGAGGATTGTGACTACACAACTAGACTCCACTAGTATTGGAGTTCAGAGATCCTGAAACATGGAGACCAAATGTTGACATTTAAGGTCAGAATCATAGCTGTGTAGTGACATCTGGGAGTAAGAGTGAAGTGACAGTCTGTTTTACCTAACCATGGAGAATTAGACAATGACTAGAGTATGTTGAAGAAGAATAAGAGAACACAATCTATGGAACAAGAATAAATTATAAGTAGACTTTTTTTAAATGTTATTTTATTATACCACCATAATATATACAATTACAAAGATATTCATGATTGGGTTTCAGCCATACAGTGTTCCAGCACCCATCCCTCACCAGTGCACATTTCCCACTACCAATGTTCCCAGCTTTTCACTTCCTCCCACCCCCCCACCTGCCTCTATAGCAGGCACATTTCCCTCTTCTTTCTACATATTCTTCCTCTTCTTCTTCTTCTTCTTCTTCCTCTTCTTCTTTCTTCTTCTTCTTCTTCCTCTCTTCCTCTTCCTCCTCCTACTTCTCCTCCTCCTTCTTTTTTCTACTTCTTTTTCTTCTTCTGCCTCTTCTTCTTCTGCCTCTTCTTCTCCTTCTCCTTCTCCTTCCTTCTCCTTCTCCTTCTCCTCATTCTCCTCCTCCTCCATCTCTTCCTATTCCTCTCCTTATCCTTATCCTTCTCCTCCTCCTCTTCCTCTTCCTATTCCTCTTCTTCTTCTTCTCTCTCTCTTCTATTAGTAGAATTATTAATAGAATTCTATTACTATTCTATTATACATTGTGGCTTGCCCTACATACATTTAGGGTTATCATGCATATCACTTTGCCTACATTCAATGCTCAGTTCTAGTCTGGTGTTACCATTTCCAAACAATTGGTAGAACACTGGCGTATATTTATATCCCAAAGATGAATGCAGTCATTCTATATCTGTCCTTTTCCTTCTGACTGATGTCACTAAGCATGATAATCTCTATGTCCATTCATTTGTAGTCAAGTTCATGACTTCACTTTTCCTGACAGTTGCACAGTATTCATTGTGTAGATGCACCATTGTTTCTTTAGCCAGTCTTCTGTTCTCAGGTATTCAGGTGGTTTCCAGATTCTGGCTGTTGTGAATAGTGATGAATATATAAGTGCAGATAGTGTTTCTAGTTGTATAGTTTTGGGTCTCCATGGATATTCCCAAGAGTGATATTTCTGGGTCAAATGGGAGCTCAATATTTTGTGTTTGGAAGAATTTCCAATTGTTTTCCAAAAGGGCTGTACCAGTCGACATTCCCACCAACAGTGAATGAGAGTTCCTTTCTCCATGAATCCATGCCATCACTGGTTGTTCTTAAGCTTTTGCATGTGCACCAGACTCTTTCATGTGGCCCAGCCTGGTTGGAGCACAAACACTGCATAGATTACATGAGCACCAACCACTTCCAGGTTTGATCGTTTTTGTTTGGCTGAATTGTAGTCATAGTCTCTAATTTTTGAATGCCCTATAAATAACCACTGATCACTTAGTTCAGATACACTTAGCTGTTGGGGATCGCGGGGGTCCCCAACAATACCAAGAAATGAGTTCCCTTCTACCTCCAAAACCGGTGAAAATGGATAAAAGCTCAGGAAACTGGCGCAGTTTTAAAAGACTTTAGTATCACAAGTCCTGTTATAAAATCCAAAAACAGGAAAAAAAACCCAGACTCTGGGCTTCCGGCTGGGCCCCAGCCATGTGTAGGCCAAGATGGTTGCCACCACGTGCTGAAGCCCAATAGAGAATGGAGAGGGACGGAGAGAAGCAAACACCAAGGGAAGCCAAATGGCAAAAAGGCCTATAAGTAGACTTTTGATATATTTCCCCAATAAAGTATTACAAGCCCTAACCTTGATCTAAGCTCATTTCAGAACTCAGACCCTCGCATAGAAGAGAAGTCAGATCCTCCTCAAGAAAAAGTAATGCTAGAATGTTGGGGGAATATAAATTGAAAATGTTTCCTTCTTTACTCTATTTCATTTCCCCAGGTCATGGGGACTGGGGATATAGAAATGCCAAAATATCTAAGGACTCAAGACCCAACACACTGACACTTTGATTGTGGATAGACTCAGACTCCTATTAAAGTAGGGAGGCAGGATTCCAGGGAATAATTTGCAGTCTTTGCCAAGGTACATCAAACTGGAATTATGCATTATCTGAGGACAGGTACTATTTTTTTCTTTGCTTCCCATAAGAGTATATTTTGGCATAGAATACACTAAACAAATAGTTGCTGTATAAACAAAATAATGATGAAATTTGTACTAGGAAACCTTTACTCTCTTGGCAGAACAACAGGATTAAAGTTGTATTTTTGAAAAACCACTATTGACTGCATGAATAATGAATTAGACAGTCCAAAAAGTTAATTTTCTAAGTCATTATCTCTTGCAATAAACCCACCTACATTTCCTTCATGGACCAACCTGTTAGTAGAAAGATTTAAAAGAAATTAATGGCAAAATAAGCTCTTGATTTACAGGAAAGAGTGTGACTGTCTCTTTATTCCAACAAAGTGATAAGCATTTCCACTTATTGTCTTAATTGAATAGAAAGGTTTTCTGAGGAGCCAAGGTGAATTCATTGTTACATGAAAGGGAATTTTCTGGAATAAAACTGATATCGAAACAAAACTTATGGTATAATACTAATTCTATGAAATCATTGCTTTTCTGTCAAAAGAGAAGAGTTGGACAGAAAACACAATGCATGAAACATTTGCCTTTTAAGCTGCCAACAGGGTTCAATAACAGACACCACATATGGTCCCCTGAGCTCTACCAGGAGTGATCCCTGGGAACAGAGCCAGGAGTAAGCTCTGAGCACTGCCAGATATGGACCAACGTACAGAGAAAAAGCATGAGTTTTTTTAAATATTTAAGTTCATAGCAGTATATGGTGAATTATTAGAACAATAATATGGTATTAGAAAAAGAATCTCAACCACGCTGGCGGACTCGTAGTGGAGTTTTGGGCCCTGCCCTTTCCTCTGCCTCCATGCCAGTTGCCCCGGAAGAGAGAGACCCACCCACAGCAGACCCATAGGTCCCTTGGCGAGTGGCTGCAAGTGTGCAAGTGGCAGCACAATATTTTGAGAATGCTTATATTAGGATAAGGTCCTTTCCAAGATCTTTCACATTTATACATAGTATACAGTTCTAGATAGGTTCTAACTGATACTAGTAAGCCTAGCAAGAAGCCAGAGCAAACCATACATCATGCAGTCAATCTTTCTCAACATCCAGACTCCATAGTTTCTCAGAGCTCCATCCAAGATAAAACCTGATCTTCCCCCTTTGAGTTTTATCAGTAAATGCTCAAGATGAGAGCTTTCTACTGAGACTGTACCACCTACACGGCAAAGTCTGACAAGCTACCCATGTTCTATTTACTTGTTATGCCAAAAACTAGTAACAATTATGGACCTCAGTTCCATGACCTGAAGAATGGCTTTGGGCTCCTCCTGTCCCTGGTGCAAGTAGATGCCCTTGGGTTACACTTGCTTGTGACAGGACTAATGGAGATGGTACTAGTGTCCATTCAAGCAAATCGATGAACAATGGGAAGACAGTGATACAGTGATGGACATTCTTCCAAAAACTAGATATTGAGCTCCTGTTTGACCCAGCCATACCACTCCTGGGACTATACCCTGGGAGGCCAAAAAATACACAGCAAAAAACACCATCTACACTTCTATGTTCATAGCAGCACTATTCACAATAACCGGAACCTGGACTCAACCAGAGTGCCGAGAACATATGTTGGCAGAAGGTAGATCTAAGGATATGCGAAGGAAGGTCTGATGGATACTGCCTGTTAACAGATACACAGGGACTTCTGGCAGACTGTCTCCCCAATAGAGTTAGTATGTAGAAATCCCTAGTGAAACTGTTGATCAGCTGCAGGTATACCCAGACAAGGCTATCCTAGGCCATTTCTCTGCACATTTCCCTGTTGACTATAACTAGCCCAAGATGGAGTCTAATGGACAATGCTTAAAGTTAGGCAGAAAACAGGTTTTTCTTGTTCTTCTGTCTGACACTGCCATCATGGGCTAGTCCAGAAGGCTGCATTAGCAACTGTAATGCATTCTTTTGTTCTTCTCATCTTACCTAGATAATACCCCCTGCAGATTTTTGGTTCCTGGTTGTCTCCTTCCTATTATTCCTAAGTCCTATTCAATGAATGTGAACTGTCTTTGTAATGTAAACCATGCAAACTTTAAGCTGTATTGCCCTTTGAGATGAGGGATAAGGGAGGGTTGGGGGTCTGTGTTGGAGGTGGTCAGTCAGTTCGGTCAGTCAAATGAGTTAGTTCAGGTCAGCGAGCTCCTGCCATGATGAGAACTGCTGCCCCTCTGGCTGGTGATTATTAAAAATATTAATGGAAGTACGTCGTGTTCCTGGTGTCTCATCTCTGTGCCTCCGACCTGACAGGACATTCCTGCTTCAAACATATGACTGGATAAAGAAACTTTGGTGCATCTACACAATGGAATACTACGCGGCTGTTAGGAAAAATGAAGTTATGGAATTTGCCTATAAATGGATGGACATGGAAAGTGAAAGAAGGCAGAAAACCCCTTTCCCAACAGGGGGCCTACTCATGGAAAGTTACCAATTTAGGGCTTGTCCTTTTCATCTTAAAGTAACTTTTGTTATCTACAAAAGGCCCAGAACAAATTCTGTTAGAGGTTATTAGACCCCCGCCCAGAATCTATATCTGGCCTGAATTTGAATTGCATTCCGCAAGTACGATAGCCATTGCTGACCCAGATCCCGCGGTTCTAGCGCACCAAATATAAAAAGAGTATTAGAATAATCGATTGGTGGAAAATGGTTACTTGGTACAAAGTGATTGGTGCGCGCCGACCTTGATGTAATATTTTAAATCTATTGATGGATTGCGGCTTTTCGTAGCGGCGGAACTATCTCTTAAAAGATCCTCCTGGAAGGGTTCGGGGCTTTAGCCACTGACCACTTGGGGTCACTAGGGCCCGAGTTACTCGCTTATTAATAAAACCGTTTGAGGACCGGTTCAGAGTTTCTGTAGGTGCGGCGTCGAGGCTCCCAGTCAGTCCCCCACGGTGGCACTTAAAAGGATCATGCTGAGTGAAATTTGCCAGAAGGAAAAAGACAGATTTAGAATGACTGCATTTATTTGTGAGATATAAAAATAAAATTGTATGATATCAATATCCAAGACCAGGCAAATCATAGATCAGGAGGTCTTGTCAGTGAATGGAATCTACCGCAAGAGTGTTGGAATCAGAGGTTAGGTAAGACAAAGAAAGGAACACTGTACTAATATTTGATGGAAATGATAATAACAGCCTAGAACTGAGCCTTGAATGTAGGCAAAGGTATATACATGATAACATGATAACCCCTAAATGTATGTATTTATGTATTGCAAGTCGCAATGAGTATGAGAAGGAAAAGAGAGAGAGAGAGAGAGAGAGAGAGAGAGAGAGAGAGAGAGAGAAGAGGCAACGGGCCTGCCATAGAGGGGCAGACTGGGGGTGGGGGGGGGGGAATCAAGGGATATTGGTGGTGGGAAATGGGCACTGGTGGAGGGATGGGTGCTGGAACACTATATGACTGAAACCCAAACATGACCATCTTTGTAATTGTATGTCTCATGGTGGTATAATTAAAAAAAAATCAAAAAAAATTAAATGGTGGCATGAAAGATAGTGGCATGTGTAAATATAGTTTAGGATATCTCTCAATAGTACCATGTAATTAAGATAAAAGAAAAACCACAATGCTCAACTGCTAATAGAGGTAAGAATACTAATAGAATAAACCCTTATGAAATGAAGTTTTGGAGGATATGGAACTACAACTAACTGACTTCTTGTTGTAGGTAAAAGGAATACAGAATGCATAGTAGAAATTAGTTGCAAATATCTGAATAGAAAAGAAAGAAACACTATGCCTGCTAAATTGACCACAGGTGGACTGAGATGATTAGCTATTGGAATCAGTTTTACTGATCATGGAGTGACTAAATAGAACATTATTTCTAAGGGAATCTAAGAATATGCTACATATTAGACTCACCTTTGAAATACCTTAGTTGTGTATAAGCAAAATAATGATGCTAACTTGTATTAGGAAACCTTTACCTTTTTTGGCAGGACTCAAGATAGATTACCTTCTCCAATATAAATGGGCCTTATTCTATCCACTGGAGATCTGAACTAAAAAAAAAAATGAACAAATTTATTCTTTTTTTTTAACCTAATTCCCTTGTCTTAGGGTACACACAACCACAACACTAAAATTTCTGGGCCTTCATTTTACAGAGACTAGATTGTGAAACATTTAATCTCTGTAATTGCATGAGTCAATCTATCATTATATAGATCTCTTATTGCTTCTCTTTCTCTGGAGAACTCTAATATATATTACAGAAGGGAAATCTGATCAAATACACAAGTTCATTATAGTTCATTGTAAGATGCTTAGTTTGTTTTCCGGGGCTACCTGAGTTCATGCCTAGTCATTATTTGATCCCTTGCCCCAGGCTATTTGCGGTCATGGTCAAGATGGTGCCTTACTATTATATATTTTTTTTCTGATGGGTTTGTTTTGATAGGAAAATGGAACCTTTGAGTTTCTTCTCAAAGTATCAGAGAATTGCCATTTGTTTCTCAGAAACATTCTCTTAATTTACGGCCTATTGTGTTATTAACATTAATTTCTTGCATTCCCGCATTGGCTGGTGAAGAATGTTTATTTCTTTAGATTAAATATTGGGCCATTTGCCCAGCTATTGCCTGTTACTTTTTTTTGTTTGTTTTTTTTTTTTTAAGTATTTTATTATACCACCGTGAGATATACAATTACAAAGATATACAATTAAAAAGTTCATATTTGGGTTTTGGTCATACAGTGTTCCAGCACCCATCCCTCCACCAGTGCCCATTTCCCACCACCAACGTCCCCGGTACCCCCCCCTCCCCTAGCCGGCCTCCATGGCAGGTTCTTTATTTCTTTCCCTTTCTCTCTCTCTTTTTCCTTCCCCTTCCAGACTATGGATTACAGAACATACATTAAAGGGTTGTCGTGTATATCTTTTTGCCTCTATTTAATGCTCAGTTCTAGATTGGTATTAGTACTTTTGACAATTGTTAGCACACTGTTCCATTTTCTGTCTTACCTAACCTGTGACTCCCACATGTTTGTGATAATTTCCACCTTTAACAAGACCTCCTGATACATGTTTCACTTGACCTTGGATATTGGTATCATAATATGTACATATTTATGTCATGCAAATAAATGCAGTCATTCTGTATCTGTCTCTCTCCTTCTGGCTAATTTCACTCAACATAATCTTCTCCATGTCCATCCATTTATAGGCAAATTTTATAACTTCATTTTTCCTAACAGCTGCATAGTATTCCATTGTGTAGATGTACCAAAGCTTCTTTATCCAGTCATCTATTCTCGGGTACTCTGGTTGTTTCCAGATTCTGGCTATTGTGAATAATGCTGCTATGAACATAAAAGTAGGGGTGGTGTTTCCACTGCATATTTTTGGCTTCCCAGAGTAGATTCCCAGGAGTGGTATGGCTGGGTCAAATGGGAGTTCAATTTCTAGTCTTTGGAGGAATGTCCATATTGTTTGCCAGAAAGGCTGTACCAGCCGGCATTCCCACCAATAATGGATGAGTGTTCCCTTTTCCCCACATCCACGCCAGCACTTGTTGTTCTTGCTCCTTTGAATATGTGTCAGTCTCTGTGGTGTAAAATGATATCTCATTGTTGTTTTGATTTGCATCTCTGTGATGATTAGTGATGATGAGCATTTTTTCATATGTTTTTTGGCCATTCGAATTTCTTCCTTGTTGAAGTTTCTGTTCATTTCTTCTCCCCATTTATTGATGGGGTTGTTTGTTTTCTTCATTCCCATGACATGATGGAATGGTTTGAGGCTCTTTATGTTCCTGGAGCAAGCAAGTGCCCTTGGACTCTACTAGCATGAGACAGGGCATATGGAGATGTTACTGGTGCCTTCTTGAGCCAATAGATGATGAACGGGAAGACAGTGATACAGTGAATGTTCTACCAGTCCCTGATATATCCTGGATATTAACCCCTTAGTAGATGGTATTGGGTGAATATTCTTTCCCATTCTGTGGGCTGTCTTTGTATCTTAGTCACTGTTTCTTTTGAGGTGCAGAAGCTTTTTAGTTTCATGTAGTCCCATATGTTTATCTTTTCTTCTAGTTGCTTTGTTAGTGATGTTTCACCTTTGTTACTTTTTTTAACATTTTATTATATCACTGTGAGATATACAATTACAAAGATGTTCATGTCTGGGTTTCCGTCATACAGTATTCCAGCACCAATTCCTCCACTAGTGCCCATTCCCACCACCAATGTTCCTGATTCCTCCCCTCCCCCCTAGCCTGCCTCTATGAAGAGTTCTTTATCTCTTTTCTCTCTCTCTCTCTCGTTCTCTCTCTCTATTTCTCTCTTCCTTGTCTTACACACTGTGGATTGCAATACATACATTTAGAGGTTATCATGTGTATCTTTTTCCTGTATTCAATACTAGTTCTAGGCTTCTATTATCACAACAATTGTTAGCACACTGCTTCCTTCTGTGTCCCACCTAACATCCGACTCCCAGACGCTTGTGGTAGATTCCACTTTTGGAAGTGATCCTGATCCATGTTTTGTCTGACCTTGGATATTGGTATCATAATATGTATATATACATAATAATATACAAAATAATAATATTATGATACATAATAATATGTATCATAATTTGTATATATACATATATGCATATATGTATCTATATATTTATGTCATGCAGATAAATGCAGTCATTCTATATCTGTCTTTTTCCTTCTGGCTAATTTCACTCAAAATGATCCTCTCTATGTCCATCCATTTATAGGCAAATTTCATAACTTCATTTTTTCTAACAGCTGCATAGTATTCCATTGTACAGATGGAATTTTTTAACATTTTATTATATCACTGTGAGATATACAATTACAAAGATGTTCATGTTCGGTTTCGGTCATACATTGTTTCAGCACCAATCCCTCCACTAGTGCCCATTAGGTACCAAAGTTACCACTAGTGCCCATTAGGTACCAAAGTGTCTTTATCCAGTCATCAATTCTCGGGCACTCTGGTTGTTTCCAGATTCTAGCTATTGTGAATAGTGCTGCTATGAACATAAATGTGGGGATGGTGTTTCTGCTGTGTGTTTTTGGCTTCCCAGGGTATATTCTCAGGAGTGGTATAGCTGGGTCAAATGGGAGCTCAATGTCTAGTCTTTGGAGGAATGTCCATATTGTTTTCCAAAAAGACTGTATTATTGCCTGTTACTTCTTAGTCTCCTGTGAACACAAAGCCTGGGGCAGAATTTATGGCATGGAAAATTGAAAACTCCTCAGTTTCAAAGAGGGTTTAGAAATTGAAGGAAAGTTAAAAATGTAGAATGGGGACCACTAAACTGGAGCCCCTCATAGCAGCTGATGAAGGGAACAGGCTTCTTCTTTCATTACTGATCTTTGTCTTTGGGGCACAGGGTTAAGGCCTAGTAACAATTTACTCTTTTGACTTTTCTTTGCTCTTATGTCACATGGGTAAGAACTGCTGCCTTCCTGGAGCACCTCTCCCAGCCCAGGGAAAAGCGCCTAAGGATATTTGCCTGACCTTAGTTTCCTTTTCCAGGATTGCTGTCTTTATCCAACTTTTGTTTTGCATTATTTATCTGGCTGGTTGCCTCTCCTGTTAGTTAATTGAAAATGACCTTCTGGCTTTGCTAGATTATCTCAAGTTCCTCTTTTCCCCACCTACCCTACAACCTCTGCCTCTACTGCAACAGTATTAAGGGGGTTTAGGCATATGGTCAAGCCCATTTCAATCCTGGGCACCTCTAGAGCAATGTGGAATGTTTCCCTGGAATCGCTCAGCACCACAGGGCTTGTTCTGATTGCTTCCAGAATCACAGGGCCTAAGGAGCACCAAATCCTTGTGCCCGCATAATGAATTATAGGTTGGTTGGCTGAGGAACAAAAATGTGTGAGTGTGTGTGGGGGGGGAGGGGGAGGGCACACAGACTCTGGGCACCTCTTTGTATGCCACAGAAATAAAATGAAATAAAAGATAAATATTGTTTAAAGTTTAAGTCATATTTACATAATGTAGTCATCCACTAGGATTATTGGTAACTGTGGGCTAAAATTGCTTTCTCACAGCTTTGAAGACAGTTTGGAGCTAATCACAATCGTTCTTAAACTTCTCTCCATCTAATACTGTGTCATTTGTTGAGGAATTGAAGCAAATTGGTAGGGGGTCCTCTGTCAATGAATTCTCGGGACGGTTTAAAAACAAGATGTTATTTAAAGACGTTTATTTGTCCCTTACCTTAAAGTAGCCAAAACAGCATGAAGACCTGATACACTTTGTGGACACTAGCACTGAGAAGCCCAATAAGCTCTAACTGGGACTGCCAGCTCTGAGGAGGTGGGAGTCCTTCCAGAGAGAAGTTAAAGCAGGAACAAAGGCTGTGATAGTGAAGTTGGTGGGTTCCATGGGTGGCGTACATGGGGCAGAGAGGAGAGAGAGAGCCACTTTCTCCCTGTCCACTTCTGCCGCTCCTGGACGGCTAGGAAGGTGATGACTAATAAAGTCCGTGATGAGCCCCCTATTTGGCATGGACCAGAGAACTGTCAGCCCCACTAGGTAGCTGTAAAGCCACACCTGATGTCCACTTGGTCTGCCCCACACAGAAGTTAATCCCCACTACCCAATTTCTCAGGGAACCGTGGACTCAGGTTGGAGTGAAGAAGTGGTCTTCACAGGAAAGGAAATCCAGTCTGAGGGTGTCTCCAGGCCTTCCCCATCCCTGCCTTCTCTCAGAAAAGAGTTTTAAGAGATAAGCAGTGAAGTCAAAACAGTTATTTGCAGGCTTTTGAGGCAAATCTGGGAGGGGAGGGGGAGAGAGAGAGAGAGAGAGAGAGAGAAGAGAGAGAGAGAGAGAAAGAGAGAGAGAGAGAGAGAAACATGCTCAAGAGAGAATGTAGGTTTCTCCAAAGGCCTCAGTACACACCTCAAGAGGAAAGATGATGCAGGTGACACACAGTGCTCACGTACCACATGCACTTGGCCACATGGACACAAGCAGCACATGGACTCAGCCAGCATATGTGCACCCTTCCCTTGTTCAAGTTGGCTGTTATTGCTTTTTATTCCCAGGTTTTCCTATGTGGGGCTTGTATCTACATAAGTCTGATGCTAGGGTGGTTGCTAAAGGGGCTAAAGTTGGGATGGTCTTCTTTGAAACCTTTGTTCCTACTGCAGTTTCTCTCGAGTGTGGATTTAGCTTCTCTGATCTAGGCCAGCTCCAGGTAAAGATCTTATTAGTCCTTAGTTCCTGAGCTCACAAGGTTGGTCTAGTCTTGCACTTAGGTAGGTGCTATTACTTCCCACAATTTCTGAAGTGGGTGGATCATTCATGGGTGGCTTATGTGAGGTGGGAAGGAGAGGAAGACGGGCACTCCCTCCCCCAGCTGCCTCTGCCACACCGTGCTGGGGAGCCACTGGGGTCCCCAACAGTATCAGGACAGAAGTTCTCTTCTACCTCCGAGACTGCCAGGAAACAGATGAAAACTCATGAGTCCGACACAGTTCCAAAAGACTTTTAATTGTAGAACAAGGTCTACCACTGTAATCAGTATAATAGAAGACCTCTAGCTCTGGTCAGAACTTAAACTATGCACAAGGGCCCAAGTCTCCCACCAAAGAGTATCCTATCAGAGAGAGTCCCACCAAAGTGGATGCAGTACTGTACTTCAAATCAGTCCCCTTATATACACAAAAGTAATCTTAACTGCAGGGAGGGTCCTGTCAACAAAGATCAACGGCCTCTAGAGAGTAGAAGGGTGTAGTAGGGTGGTGCCACACCCTACTACAGGTCTAAACAAATGGTCCAAGGACTAGTCCCTTCTTCCGAGATTATCTCTTATGTCAAATACTGGGGGAGTGCTGGTATAAAGTAATACACCTTAATCTCATGGGCTTCATGTAATCCGGATGGTACCCACAAGGTACTTCTTATTGCAAAAGGTGATTCTGAGTATTCTTATCTGTACCAGGTTGATTCTGAGTAAATTGTTCTCTGTATACTGAAAGGGTCACGCTTGCCTGCTGGAGGGCAAACTAGTAGATCCTTCCTTTAAGCTCAGACAATAGTCTCAATGTAGTCAGGGTAGTAGTCTCCTGGTAAGTTATAACTGTCCCACTCTGGGACCAATGAATATAAAGAGGGGCTGTGCCAATCTAGATAACAAAGAAGTCACAGTGGATATAAAATAATAATTCAGAAGTTACTCATTCAGAATCAAGGTGACTTCTGTACCTGCCATACCCTCCATCAGTGTGTATACAGAAGAGAGATCTCATTAGTATGAACCTGGCTTAGGGACATGTAAAGTGTAATTAAACTGCAAAGATCCCAAGCTAACTAGGGCCTGTCATCTGACAACACGGAACCACTGGAAAGGCTAGGACTAAAAGTCTGCAGGCAAGTCCGGGCTCAGTATAGGCCCCAGCCCTGCCAGCCCCACTAGTAGGCCATCCGCCTGATGTCCGCTTGTTCTCTAAGGCTGAGAAATTATCTCTGCCACCTGAGTTCTTGGAGAACCACAGACCCAGGCTGGAGTGAAGAATTGCTCTTTTGCAGGATAGGAAAAAGACTCCTAGTCCTTACCCAGATCATCGAGATCCTTGTCTTCCCTCACGGAAAAGAATTTTCAGAAGTCTAAGAGCAGTGAAGGAAAACATTTTATTTGAGGTTTTCTCAGGAAAGGGGAAAGAGGGAGAGAAAGTGAGAGATAGTACACACCTCGAGGATGAGGTGAGGGCAACATAAAGAATGTGTGTTCCTTCCTGTGTTCAAGGTGACTTTTAAAAATTATTATTATTATTATTATTATTATTATATTATTATTATTATTATTGACACCATGAGATAGACATTTACAAAGCTGTTCATGATTGGGTTTCAGTCAATGTTACAGCACCCATCCTTCCACCAGTGCAAATTTTTTCACCAACTTTCACCAACGTCCCCAGATTCCCTCCCCTACCCCAGTTCCCCCATTCTGCCTTTATACTTCTCCTCCTCCTCCTCCTCCTCTCTCTTCTTCTTCTTCTACTTCTTCTTCCTCTCCTCCTCTTCCTCCTCCTCCTCTTCTTCTTCCTTCTTTTTTCTCCTCCTCCTCTTCCTCCTCTTCTCCTCTTCTTCTCCTCCTCCTCCTCCTCCTCCTCCTCCTCCCCCTTCTCCTCCTCCTCCTTCTCTTTCTCCTTCTCCCCCTTCTCTTCCTCCTCCTCCCCCTTCTCTTCCTCCTTCTCCTCCTTTTTTCCTCCTCTTCCTCTTTCTCCTCTTCCTGCTCCTCCTCTTGTTCTTCTTCTCCTCCTCCTCCTCTTTCTCCTCCTCCTCCTTCTCCTCCTCCTTCTCCTCCTCTCTTCCTCCTCCTCCTTCTCCATTTCCTCTCTCTCCTTTTTCTTTTTTTTCTTTCTCCTTCTCCTCCTCCTCCTCTTCTTCTACCTTCTTCTTCTTCTCTTCTTCCTCCTCTCTCTCTCCCTCACTCTCTCCCATCTCTTACACAATGTGACTTGCTATATGTACATTCAGTAGTTATCATGTATATCTCTTTGCCTACATTCAATGCTCAGTTCTAGCCAGACTTTACCATTTCCATCAATTAGTAGAACACTGATGTATGTTTATATCCCGTAGATAAATGCAGTTATTCTATATCTGTCCGTTTCTCCTGACTGAGTTCACTATCCATTTGTAGGCAAATTTCATGACTTTATTTTTATGACAGCTGTATAGTATTTTGTTGTGTAGAACCAAAGTTTCTTTTATCCAGGCTTCTGTTCTCGGTCACTCAGGTTATTTCCAGATTCTAGCTATTGTGGATAGTGCTGTGATGAATACTGAAGTGCAGATGATGTTTCTGCTATGTGTTTTTGGTTCTCCAGATTATATTCCCAGAAGTGGTATTGCTGGGTCAAAGAGGAGCTCAATATCTAGTTTTTGGAGGAATGTCCATATTGTTTTCCAAAAAGACTGTACCAGTTGACATATCCCACCAATAATGGATGAGAGTCCCTTTCTACCCCACATCTGTAAGCACTGGTTGTTCTTGCTCTTTTTATTTCTTTTTGGGTCACACCAGGCAATGCTCAGGGGTTATTCTTGGTTCTACATTGATGTGTGCCAGTCTCTTCGGAGTGCAGTGATATCTCATTGTAGTTTGATTTGCATCTTCAAGGGGTCTTTTATAGGGTCCCTCTCTTAGGCTGCCTCCACATGGGGCTTCCAAAGAGAGAGGCAAAGCCTTAAAGGGACATCAAAGGTTGGATTTAATTTTGGTATTTCTCAGTCTTTGGGGCTTCTCTGTTGGAGGTGGGGTTGCCCAGGTGCCATAAACTCTGGTTTCTTAATTGGGCTTCTATCTCGGTTGTTTGTCCTGGAGACTTTCCTCTTTGACTCTATCTCTTTGGTGCTGGGCAGAGAGTCTTTATCAGAGAGGTTCCTTCCCACAGATTCAATAACTCAATTTTCCACTTCTCATAAGTTTCATGGCCTTGCCTATTTTTTTCTGGATCCCATCCTGTCTTCCTGCGTATGTCAACTCCATTGTCATGGGGCCTTCCCTTTAGCTGCCTACATCAGTAAGACGAGAAGGTGAATCACTGAAGTTTTACAGCTCTTCTCCTTGACAAGATTCACCTATCAAGCAAGCTACCTAGAAAACCCCAAACAGAGGCAGTTTGGAAGAAAATCTATAAAACTTCCAAAGGCAAGTGCCATGATTTGCCATTCTTGAGATTGGTCACATCTCAATGAGGAGTGTATTATTCCTGTCTTATACTTTACTAAGTGCCCTCAGTTCCCTTCCCTCTATGTTTTCTCTTGAATGTGTTATTCTCTTTCTGTCCCCATAATCTCTAAACAAAATGATTTAATTTTACTATTCAATTCCTCCTGAAATTCTTTGTGAGGCTAAGAAAAGGACCAATCAAAAACCTAGGTAGGAGTTAGAGCTGATTTTCCCTTCCTGAAGGATGGTCCCACATGAGTTCCACTGCTCCCAGAGAAATGGTCTCTCGGGGATTAACTCCCCACACCATGCAAATCAAGTGGGGCACAGGCGCAGTCTATTATTGTTAAGTGGAGTAGATGGAACTCAATCACCTGCACGGTGCAAGTGATTCTTGAAGACTGAGTTCTGACCCACCCTGGCCTTCCCTGGGTTATGTATTGGGTAGAGAGGTAAAATAGCAAACTCCCCTCTCAGGGTTGCTACCTCCCTTCTCCTTGCTTTACATAAGTCTACAATAAAATCAAACCAAGTCATTCTACAATAAAATTAAACCAAGTCATTCTACAATAAAATCAAACCAAGCCATTCTATGATAAAATCAAACCATTCAGCCCAACCAGCAGAGAACACTTCGTTTTTTTTTTTATTTAGAAATCCCCTTTGGGTAGAACTTTGTACTCATAAGGTTTTCTTATGACCTCAGTCTCCAGCAGGGAAATTTAAATGTTTTTTTACTTTTGGTTTCTATTTCCTTTTTTTATAAATCTCTAGCATCTCTGGTGAGGAAACCCTCTGGTGGTTTTGAAATAACATCCTTTGGAGACCACTCCCTGCCCCTCCTACCATTTGGGTAAGAAAGTTAAAAACAGGGCTAAGTGTTGGTTTCATTTCCAAATACTCTGCAAGTGACTTTTCAGAATTGAAAGATTTCTGCTACTGCTTTCATAGTGAAGGTAAGATTGGGGGGAAAGGTGTGGAAATATTGCTAAATATCAGTAGGCTTCAAAATATTACAGCTAGGATGATGCAGGTTATAGGTGAACCTGACATGGAATATCAAAGATTAAAGGTTGTAACATTGACATATAGGCAGCATAAGTCATTCAGTACCAATTTATTTTCTAAATTAAACATTAAATGTGTGGATATAAAAATAAGAGTTTGAAATGTCTTAAGACAATTCATTCATTATTCATCTTCTGATCTACTGGGATCATCACTGTATCACTGTTTTCCCGTTCATCATCGATTTGCTCGAGCAGGCACCAGTAACATCTCCATATGTGCTGTCTCATGCAAGTAGAGCCCAAGGGCACCTGCTTGCTCCAGGAACATAAAGAGTCTCAAACCATTCCATCAGGTCATGGGAATGAGGTCTGTAATTGTTACTGGTATCTGGCATATCAAATACAACACAGGTATCTGGTATCTGGCATATCAAATGCAACTGGGATCATATTTACCAGTAAAGTTACCTTTGTTTTGTAAATACAACTATTTACTATTTATTTTCATGAGAAAGAGTCAGGAATGAGATGCAGTGGATAACATATATACATAGACAAGGAAAAACTTTTAAAGAAATAAGTAGAAAGCCACAGGGAACAATAAAATCAACTTTTAGGAGAACAGTTTTGCATTTTTTTATTTTCATTTTGTAATTTTCAGGAAAATAGTTTTGCATTTTTCATTTTAATTTTGAAACTTGCTGGAGAACATATTTCTTTATTTAGAAACAGAACTGGATTACTTTGTTTGGGTTTCTAGGCCTTCACTCACTTCTTAAAGCATTAGTTTTGGTTTCAGTTTCTATTACTCTGTTCCCTTTAAATTAGGAGTCACTTAATTCAGGAGTTGCTAAATTCAGCCCTTGACACTGAGTGCATTTTTTATTTACTTCTTCCCTTAAACTCTCCTTTGATTTGTTTATTATAATACTTGCTCAGCGTAGCTCTTTACTTGATTTCTGTTTATCCCCCTTGATAAGAACCTTTTTTTCTTCCTCCAAATCAAAGTAAACGTAAAGGAAAAACTCATCCACAATATAAGAAATACTGAAGTGGGTGGGATCCCATGTGTGGCTTATGTGAGGCAGGGAGGAGAGGATGGTCACACACACCCCCCATCAACCTCTGCCACCCAGGACCCACTGAGAAGGCGTAGTCTTACCCAGGCCTTACAGGTTCTTGTCTTTATCTCTCAGAAAAGAATTTCAGGAGTAGACTAGCAAGGAAGTAAAAACAGACTTTATTTGGGGGCTTTTAGGAAGAGCAAGGAGGAGAGAAAGTGAAAGAGAGTATACATCTCAAGAGGGAGATGTGGGTCACACATGTGCTTGGCCAAGTGGACACAAGAAGCACATTGGCTGGGGAGGCACATGTGTCCTCTTCCCTTGTTCAATGTGTCTTTTTTAAGGTTTATCCCAAGCTGCCGCAAGTCAGACTTCCAGCTAAATGCTATTGCTAGGGTGGTTGCCAAGTGGGGTGAGGTGTAGAGTTGGGGGTGATCTTCTTTGAAAACTCTTTTGCCTTGTCCTTTGTTCCTGCTGGATCTTCTCTTAGAGGGAGGTCCAGTCCTTTCTGTTTTGGGCTAGCTATAGGTATAGGTCTTATGAGGCCTTAGTACCTATGCTCAAGTCCTGATGGCCTTAGAGATAGGTGGTTTTACTGCTCTCTAAGAATTCCTTTGCTATCTGGCCCTTTCTTGTCTGTATGCCTACATTAGTACCAAAGACAGATAGAATTGTATGACTGAAACATTTCTTCCAGAAATCACATTACTTGCACTTCTGAAACAGTTTTTCCTGTGATTTGGAACTACCCTAGCTCCCTTTCTCTTTCTTAGCTATGAGTTATACTAAAGAAAAATAAAAAATTGTTTACTTCCATTTATTTTCAGAAATCAGTACATAATGTTGTGTGGGTCAATGCTGTACAGTCAGCATGCTTCAAAACTGGTACAGGAGATCAGTTGTCTTACTTCAAAGTCAAACTGAGGATTTGAATGGGTGTTTTAATTAATTTTTGCATTGCATTTTATTAAGAAAAAGAATGGGATTTCAATAGTTAGGAAGAATGTATCTCAGAGCACACTCACTCATAGGCTATCATGAGAAAATTATGGATGGGGAGAGGATGGTGAACACATGCATCTGTAAAGATATTCTTGAAATTTGACTTTCCTAACAGTATTAAAAATATTTCCAGAACATCACTGAAGGACAATGTATAAAACTTTTATTGATACACGTAAATATAAGCTCTAATATTATCCATCAGGGGTCTGAAGACCATGGAAACTTAGTTCATTTTTATATTAGTGAAGTCATATCAGTGCACAAAACATATAACCTCCCCATATCTGAAAATAAGTATGGATAGTATATGCTTTAAAGTTATAGCAAATTGCTGTAGAAAATCCATGTCAGGTTTTCATGTATTTTTTAATCTAAAATTTATAGAGACCCAAACTTTCCACAAATCAGACAGTCATAATTCTACAAGTAGAATGTCAATTTTATATTTGTGGTGGAGGAGATGTAAGGAGTTTTGGCACTGGTATTGTTGCAGGTGGCCCCCGGGTGCTTATGTGGGCGGGGAGAGAGAGATGGGCTTCCCGGGGGGGGGGGGGGGGGGGGGGGGGGGGGGGGGGGCCCCCCCCCCCCCCCCCCCCGCCCGCGCCTGTAAAATTATGTGGAATCCCCTTTCTGCAGTCTGGTCATTGGCCCCTGTGTTCTGGTGCTCTGTCGTTTGCAATGAACACCCTGTTATCTGTACTCAAGAAGTCTCTGCTGTATCTGTCTCCTGGAATATCTCCAGGACATTGCTTCTGAGGAAATTAGTGGGAAAGATGGAAGGTTCAGTAATGGATCCTTCCCTGTAATTTTTAAAAAGTAGTTTTACAGTCAGGTATTGAGAAAATGCAGACCTTTATTATAAGATTTCAGGGTAAGAAAAAGGCACAGCATATAGAAAGTTTGAGCTCCTATAGTAAATAACCACATCGTATAGTAAATAATCAAATCTCTTCAGTTTGAAGAGAATTATTCTTGATAATAAAATGACAAAAAAACAAGCATTTTTTTCTGCTTCAAAAAAAAAATTTTTTTTTTTTTTTTTCCCCCCCCTACGGGGGGGAGTCACTCCCCTGCCTGGCCCCCCGGGATTCCCCCTTTGAAGTACTCGGGAGGACCAAAGGGGGGATGGGGGGGATGCCCGGGCGACACCAGGGCGGGGTGCAAGGCCAACCCCTACCTGCTAGCCCAGCCCCAAAACTAGAAATATTTTATCAGAATCTTTTCAGGTTAAAGCAATTGTCACCCAAAAGTTAGAACCTGAAAGCTTAACTATTCACTTGTATCACTTGTCTTCCCATTGTTCATCAATTTGCTCAAGCGGCCACCAGTAACATCTCCATATGTCCTGTCATGTGATAGTGTAGCCCAAGGGCATCTGCCCACTCCAGGAACATGAAGAGCCTCAAATCATCGGAATGAGGTCTATAATTGTTACTAGGTTTTGACATATCAAATATGACACAGGTAGCTTGCCAGGCTCTGTAGTATATATATCCAGCATATTATATATATGTATATGGTATATATTCAGAGACTCACATACACAGGGCAGAGCAGCTACCAGCTCTCCTTGTGACCAGCTAATCACGAGGCACCCGGGAGGGAAGGTGGGTTCTAGCCCTGGCCCACCATCCCAGCAGAGCCTCACAAGAAGTCAGAGGAACCCCTACGCCATGAGGGCTGCCATTTTCCACATCCGGACTCCTCAGCTAGTCAGAGTTCCACCCAGCAGAAGAGTTGATCACAAGCCCAGCTTGTCAGAGTCCCACCCTACAGCAGTCTTTTTTCAAGCCCAGCCCAGGTATGCCTGATCCAGAGACTCACATATATGGGGCAGAGCTGCTACTGGCTCTCCCTGTGCCCAGCTGATCACGAGGCACCCGGGAGGGAAGGCAGGTTCTAGCTCTGGCCTGCCACCCCAGCATAGCCTCGCAAGAAGCCAGAGGAACCCCCCACACCATGAGGGTTGTCATTTCCCACATCCAGACTCCCCAGTTTGTCAGAGCTCTGCCCAGTAGAAGAAGAGCTGATCACAAGCCTGGCTCATCAATAAATTCACAAGATGAGAGGAGACTACAAGAGTATCTCACCCATATGGCAGAGCCTGGCAAGCTACCCATGTCATATTTATGTGCCAAATACCAGTAACAATTATAGACCTCATTCCCATGACCTGATGGAATGGTTTGAGGCTCTTTCTGTCCCTGGGGCAAGCAGATGCCCTTGAGCTACACTAACATGTGACAGATTGTATGGAGATTTACTGGTGCCTGCTCGAGCAAATTGATGAACAATGGGAAGACAAGTGATGCAAGTGAAGTGATATAGTATATATAGCATATTATATAATATATATTTACTATAAATATATAGTATATTTTATTTTCAAATATATAAAGATGTTTAGATACCAGAAGAATAAAATGGACCACCCTACTCAGCAGTGTTTCTTGGCCATTTTCTAACTGTGCCCCTTCCAGTAACCCTCCTTTCCTTCTGGTTGATCCATCAGTCTTGTGCCATAATCCCATAATAGTGTCACGTGGCCTTCAGCTGAGTAAAGCTGCTCTACAGGAAAATGGAGCAATTCATTTTCTGCATATAAAGTGAAATTATATTCATAATTCAAACTTGAAACAAATATAAACCCCAGAATTACTAAAGCCTTAATGGAAAAAATATATTAAAGGAAAACATAAGAATTTTATAGCCCTAGTAAAGGAAAATATTTTTTAGATTACAAAATAAAAACCATGTGTTTTTATTTTACAAAATAAAACCATGCTATAAGTAGGAAAATTCCTAATTTTGAAATCAAACTTTCTGTTTAATTTCTCTGGGGTGGGGACAGTCTCCCAAAAGTCTTGGGTTAGTGGCCCTCTCCAAATGCCTCAGCTAACCTGGCTGAGCGGTTCAATGCTAAGCTCCAAGGACACTGCAGTGTTTGGGTGAGTTCGTGAAACCTGGAGGCCACTATGGCGGCACCTAGGCATGCAGTGGTGCTCCACAGACTCCAGAAAAACACCAGATTACACTTGACGAGGTGCCAAATTTAATTATCATTATTATTATTATTATTAACAAATTCAATTAAGCATTTTCACTCACTTATTCATAAGATGATTAAATTATTTTAAAGCATGATTTTAACAGATAATTATGACTTGTTAGATAATGTATTCATATTAGTTAGATAATGTATTCTATTAGATAATAGTTTTATGGTATAATACACTTTAAAAAATTAGAGCCCTAAACTTAAGAAAAGGAAATTGATTAAAGGTGAGAAGAAGTATGATAGCACAAAAGAGTAGTCATAAGGATTACATTCAGTAATACAAGGATATAAAGTTAAGAAACATAATTAAGTAATGAATGGGGAAAAGTCAGATTCAAACTAAGAATAGATTAAATTTAATCCGTTGTTTTCTATACATACATCAAATGTTTAAGAGTCAGAGAGAGTAGGTTGTAGCATCCCTATACAGTGCTCAGCTTTTTGTTTTTATTAATACCCTCAGATACCTTCATTTTTTTAAAGAAACTTAGGCCATTCATCCTTATGAAATGCTCAACATTTATTTTTCTGATTCTCTTGGATATCTTATTTCTTTATAAATTTAGGTCATTCTGAAAAATAGTATGTCCCCAAATTCAAAAAACAAAATGGTCTCCTTGCTTGAGGTCTCGAAATTTCTGTTCCTTCCTGTCAGAGTACGCTGGGCACCCTGACAAAATCCAGGAGCAGAATAGGAGTCTTGGTAGAACCTCTACTTGTCAGGGAGCTGGGTGCCCCAACAAAATCCGGGAGCAGGATCAGGGGATCCCCTCTTGCCCCAGGAGATTGGTGGCCGGCAGACAGACAGAGAAAGATGTGAGAATCCAGCTAAGTTTTAAAAGGCTTTAATCAGAACCTGCCATGGAGCAGGGCTGGGGGAGGGGAGGGAATCAGGGACGTTGGTGGTGGGAGATGGGCACTGGTGGCAGGATGGGTGCTGGAACACTGTATGACCAAAACCCAAATATGAACTTTTTAATTGTATATCTTTGTAATTGTAAAAATAAAAAAAAATTTAAAAAAAATAAATAAAAGGCTTTAATCATACTCCTTCTGGTATACAGTCCAACAATAGGAAAACCTCAGACTTTAGGTTCCTGGCTGGGCCCCCACCACATGTGGGTTTAGAATATTAGGCCAAGGTGGCGGCTACCATATGCTAAGGCCCAACAGGGAAGAGAAAGGAGAGGAGGAGAGCAGAGGGCAAAGAGGAAGAAGAGAGCAAAAGGCAAAAAAAAAGTGAAAATGCACAGAAGAAAGCAGGCTACAGCTTTTATAACTTTTCAGCCCAGACCAGCCCACATCAATGAAAAGTTAGGGTCAATCTCCCTCAGGTAACTTCTCCCAGGACCTCACCTAGTTCCATTGAAATGTTAATATTTCCCCAGCCAAGGTTGCAAGTCCTTGGTAGATGGGGAAGGGCATTTGAGATGAGCTGTATCAGAATACAAAGGCATGCATATTTACCAATGGATATTCTACAGCCACTTATATATTTCCCCCAAGTCTTCACAAGATTTTCATCCTTACTTCATAGTTGTTTTGTATATTAGCCTTTAGACTTATTAGAGGGCCATATTTGCTTGCTTGGAGGCAAACAGCTTTTCTCTATGGTCTGAGTACTTAGAGATCCAATGTGGCCAGGTAAATATACTGGTAAGATCTATCTATCTAGTCTCACAATGATTGTGGTAGCATGAGAGAAAATATTTATAACAGCTAATATAGAATACATGGTAAGACATACTGCCACATAAAGTCACAGATTCAAACTATTTTCTTGCCCCTCTATCTACAAATTGGCCTGTAGGGGGTAACTCCAGGCAAGGTGCAGAGCCTCTGGGCAACAGTGTTCTGCAACACTTCCTGTCTCTTCCCCTACAGAAAAATCACACTGTGAACATGGACCCAGATGGTTTTATGTCAGAACCCCTTTGCCTCATTGAAAATAGTAATGGGCGACTGGTTGTCAATCCAGAAGCTCTGAAGATCCTGACTGCCATTATGCAACCTGTTGATGTGGTGGCTATTGTGGGTCTCTATCGCACAGGCAAATCTTACCTGATGAACAAGCTGGCTCAGAAGCAGAAAGGTGAGTGACATCAGCAAAGTTATGGCAAGTATTCTCTGTGTGCACCAGTGCAACAAACACAGAGTATGGTGGTGTGAGGAGGGAAGAAAGGTGCAGATGGGAAATAACATTGAATGTTCTCAATATTGTTGCCATCATAGGTAGCTAGCTGTGTCCCGGAGCTAAAGATCAGAAGTGTGATTCTAACCTATCACCTTTTACCCTTTGCTTTTATCAATATACAAAACTCACAGTATTTTTCAATCACAAGGAGTAGAATGTCAGTGGAATGAATATATATGTAATTATGAGCTATAAAAAGCTTAGTAGTTTTATAATCTTATTAAACAAAAGGCATCACAATCCAAAATTGTGGTCCTTGATGTGGTACTCATATTCTCACCCCTCTTATATTCCAGGTCTGCTCTTATACTTTCTGACACTTCCTCACCTTGCTTTCCTAAAATCCTACCTCAATTGTCAAGGAAATCTCACTTTCCAGATTTCCTCCTCGATTACAGCTGATCCATCCCTCTCTGCAGGTTTCTCAGTTGGATCTACAGTGCAGTCTCACACCAAGGGAATCTGGATGTGGTGTTTGCCTCATCCTGAGAAGACAAACCACACCTTAGTGCTTCTTGATACAGAAGGACTGGGAGACGTAGAGAAGGTAAATCACGGATATTCCTCTGGTTAACTGACTCATCTCAATGCATTCTGCACAGGAAGATTGTTTAATATTGGTTATGCACTAAATCTGAGCATAATTTTTCTTTCTCTTTTTTCTCTCTTTCATTCTCTCTTTGTTTCTATTTCTATGCTAAAATCGAAATGGAGAAAAAATATGCTGATAAGCCAGAATCATAATTTGGATTAAACTCTTAATATCTTCAATGATTTTACATATCTAACAATGGGAGAGTTGACCTGTCCATCCCCTGTGCTTCTTTTTGGAGTCCGAGCACTTTTGGGGTTGCCAAAGTCAGCTTCCTTTGCTGTGGTTTTCCTGCCCCTTGTGGGCAAGGGTCTTCTCCTTCTGCTCTATCTAAGGCTTGGTAAGGAAGCTCACCATTTGCATCTCTGGGGAAGTAGCTGTTAGTGCTGCTGGAGGTAGAGATCATTGTATTTACTCAGGATCAGGCACGCACAGGAGGTTGAAGCAAGGCTGGAAGTGACTCCTGGTGTACAAGACCAGTGCTCTATCAGGGAACCAAGAAGCCCATTTGTCACCTGGCCCCATGCAGTTCAGGGCTATTGGGAGTGGCTTGCTCTCGCTGGCCTCCTCTGAACATAACTGACCTTATATCCATCATGTAATAATCGTAAAAACAGCCAATAGAGAAAAGTCTACAACATGACAAGTGGGAGAAACAAATCTCAAAAAATGTGTGTTATAAGACCCCAACTCTTATCTACAATCGTCCTGCCTGTGGTGTGCCTCCATGAATCAGCGGCATTGTGGCCCTCTGGGACTCAGAGACATGAGACTACAGGATTGGGGATGGTTCTGCTGTGTTACAGATGACTGTGACCTACAAAGACACCGGGACTGTGCTGCTGTGTCACAGATGACGATGACCTATGAAGTCACAGGGGCATGTTGCTGGTGTGTTCATGACCCATGAACATCCCCATGAAGACAAGAGTTTGTGTGATTTTGCTGTGATTTGTAAGCTCACTAGCTTTATTTATTTTCCACTGTGAGCAAAATTCTCCCTTCACTTCCTGACCTGCTTAGCACCACACTATTGCTCCTGGCTCCATCCACACTATCCAGAGCCTGGCGGATTGCGAGCAACCAACAAACATTTACATTGTGCTATTACGTCAAAGGGTATGGTGGAACTTGAATCTTGGATATAGTCAGAAATGCTGGAATAAGACCCAGCCCTGTAGTGGAAAGGAGTGTAGTGTGGAGCCAGCTGAAGAGGCAGGCCATGAAGGGACGTCTCTCCTACACTTGCACTCAGAATCTGAAAGATGGATGGGGGTCCTTCAGGAGACAGTGAGCAAGAATTACTATCGGGCTGCCTTACAGCTGCAGCTTGGTGCTGTTCTGAGGCACTGAATGCCTGAAACCTAGGGGTCAGCAGCGTGAGCTCCTTCTGTAAGCCATTTTCAATGTCCAGATTCCAAAGCTCATCAGAGCTCCATCCAAGAGAGAAACCAATCTCAAGCCCAGCTCATCAGAACCCCACACTAGAGAGAAGCCTATTTCACAAACATATATGGAGCTGCTACCGGCTCTCCCCATTTCCACGCCACAGCGGTATATCAGTAAATGAAAAAACTTTGAATGCCCACATGGCAGAGACTAGCAAGGTACCTGTGTAGTATTTGATATGTCAAAACCAGTAATAATAATAGACCTCATTCCCACGACTTGAAGGAATGGTTTGAGGCTCTTCATGTTCCTGGACCAAGCAGAGGCCCTTGGGATATACTAGCACTTGAACAGATACAACTGGAGATGTTACTGGCAACCACTCGAGCAAATTGATGAACAACAGGAAGATAAGTGATACAAGTGAACAATGGGAATTGGACTGTTGATAGAAATTTAATGGTGTGGTACAAATAAAATGGTGATCATTCTATTTACAGAGACAAGGGTATGGGAGAAACATGACTAGTGTATGAGTGGAACAAGACTTCAAATCAGGATTCTGGTTGATGTGACTATACAACTTTGACAAACAAGAATAAGAAACACTTGGAAATCTTTTCCAAGTATTGGTCTTACCCATCTCATTTGAGCAATAAATGCAAAGGCTTTTCCTACTTCTATGCTGGTAAATGTTGACAATAAGACTAACAAGCGGATGGGTAAACCAGCTATTTGCCAGTGTTCCAAATTCTTCCATGATAGCTAACTCCTGGCTACTGAAGTTACCAAACTTAAGGGAACAGAGGTACACAATCAGTTCTTGTCAGTGGGATGAAATGGCATCTTTTTTAGTTGTTTTGCTTTGTTTTGTTTTGGGGGCCACAACTGACTTTGTTCTTGGCTTGCTCTTGCTTTGTGCTTAGAGGTCATTCCTTACAGGGCTCAGGGGACTGTATGTGGTGGTGGGGCTCAAACCCAAGTTGGCAATGTGCAAGGCAAGAACCCTACTGACAATGCTATCACTCTGGCCCGGTATGCCAGTATGCTCTGACTTTTGCATACACCTTAATCTTTCTCATTAATTTTCCTTTTTATGTTCTCATTTTGCTTTTGATTTGTTACAAATTCATAAAGACCAACCTCAATTTGTGCTTGAACCTCCTCATCTACAACATAGACTTTGTAGTCTTAAACCTATCTTACAACACTCTATGGAATATATATATGTATATATATACACATAGATATATATACATATATATATATATATATATATATATATCTCACTGTATCACTGTCTTCCCATATATCATTGATTTACTCGAGCAGGCATCAGTAACATCTCAATATGTCCTGTCACATGGGAGATAGCCCAAGGGCATCATTCCACTCCAGGAACATAAAGAGCCTCAAACCGTTCCATCAGGTCATGGGAATGAGGTCTATAATTGTTACTGGTATTTGGAATGTCAAATACAACACAGGTAGCTTGCCAGGCTCTGCCGTGCAGATGGAATATCATTCAACTTTGTTTACACAACTGGATATATTGATTTTTCAGTATGCCCCTTGACCTAATAATTTTTTTACTAACTGCTTTTAAAATACCTAACTAGTTGTAATAGAGACCACTGAGTTAAGAATATGTATCCAGGGGCCAGTAGGTAGGGCACTTACCTTGCATTCTGCCAAAGTTGGTTTGACTCCCAGCATCACATATGGTCCCCCCAGTTCTTCCAGGTGTGACCCCTGTGTATAGAGTCAGGAGTAAGCCCTGAATATTGCTAAGTGTGACCCAAAGGCAAAAACAAACAAAAAAGGAATATGAATCGATATAATATTATCAATGCTGATCATGGAATATCAAAGTTCATATGATTTCACAATAAACTTTTTGTCTTGCTTAGTATTTTTAGGTAAGGGAATTTGTTTTTAATGATGGCTTATCTGGAAATGCCATAAGATTTGACATTTATTCTGACCAACACATTTTCTTTGACTTCTAGGGTGATGAACAAAATGATGTCCAGATCTCCACACTAGCAATGCTACTAAGCAGCACCTTCGTATACAATACCATGAGCAACATTGACCAGCAAGCTCTAGATCTATTGTAGTATCCTTTTGTTGTCCAGGATGGCATCAAAGTCCAGAGGACCCTTTTAGTCTTCCAGATGTATTTAATCCTTTTGAATAAATCACAAAATGGAAGTTTGATTAAAATGATAGTACAAGAATACAGAGTACACATATTTACTAAGGAGTTAAATAATTGCTTATAGAACAAAGTGAATATAAAACTCATTAAAGGCATAAAATTAATATTCAGTCCTGTTCCAACTAGTTTTCCTTAGTTGCCTCTCAGCTATGTGACAGAAGTGTCAAACCTGCTCAGAACAAGTGCCTCACCTGAACTTGACAAGGCTGAAGGTGCAACTGATATTATGAGCGTCTATCCAGACTTAGTGTGGATTCTGAGAGATTTCTTCCTAGAGTTGGAACAAGATGGACATTCTATCACAGCAGATGAATACCTGGAAAATTCATTGAGGTCAAAACAAGGTAACAGGGACATTAGAAAAATGGTGGGAGGAATGATGCATGAAATACATCTTTTGTGTTAGTAGTAAAATCTAAAGTTGCCAATATTTATTCATCTGATCAACTAATAAATAATACTATTACTCTAAAGAGAACTAATAGATTCAATATTCAATTACCTTATTCCCCTGCTTTGGAAGAAAATTAATGCCTTTTCCCCTTTTATTGACTTTCCATTTCTTTTGAATTTTTAGGGTTCATCAAGATGTTTTAACTGCAATTAGTAATTTACTGACTAAAATAGTTAAAAATAATAATCCCAAACTAAATATATCCTATTTTTCTTCACCAGGCACTGATCAAAGTCTTCAGAATTTCAATCTGCCCCGTCTGTGTATAAAGGAATTTTTTTCCAAAGAGGAAATGCTTTATTTTTAACTTTCCAGCTCACAGGAAAAAACTTGCCCAACTTGAAGTACTGAATAATAATGAGCTGGATCAGGAATTTGTGCAACAGGTGGAAGATTTCTGTTCCTACATCTTCAGGCATTCTAAGACAAAAACTCTTTCAGCAGGTACCCACGCCAATGGACATGGTGAGTACTTTTTAGGGATTTTTTCTTCAGTTCAGCATAAATAAGAAGGACACTGCATTGTATCAACTTCCACTGTCAATGGCTAATACACATAATTAGTTGCAAATAATAAATTCATACTATATTTTTATGTTATGCATTATACATAGTAATATATATTGTACTTATTAAATTCAGTGAGAACCAGAAACATTTCTAGTGCTTTTATAGCAATGTTTCTAAAGTACTATGAAACAGAATTATACCTCAAGAAAAGATCAAATTAAAAAAGTTCTAGCCCTACATGGTTTGGTGTCAAAGCACACTAATTCTCATAGGTAGGTAGCACTTGTTCCACCAATAGAGTGAATTCTTATGTTTCACAGCTTTTGATAGGTGCTTGGTGAAGATCTAAACAGTCTGTAATAATAGGACTTACTTGATCACTTGTCCACCTGTTGTTCATCGATTTGCTTGAGTGTGCGCCAGTAATCTCTCCATACCTTGGGAATGAGGTTTATTATTGTTACTGTTTTTGGCATATCAAATATACCCCTGGTAGCCTGCCAGACTCTGCCGTGGCTGTGGGTTCATCCCAGGAGGCCCAGTCTTTTTCTATGTCAGACCATTGATCATCCAGGGGCTCACGGGGCAGAGCCCTGGGTGTAGACAAGCCTATCTCCTGTCTGCCACCTGCTGATACAGCTGGGCACCTCAGCCATATCTGCAACACCTCGAGGGGTGGAAGCATGTGTTGTTTGAAACACTAAAAGAAATCTAAGTGAGCTCCTTTTTCCAACTTTTACTAAAAACTCTGTTTCTCAAAAACTCTGTAAACTATTGCTACAAGGGAAGTCAATTCAAACAAAAAATATGTAAAGAGCAGACACGATAAATAATAAGTTCCAAATGATAAAAAGGTGATGTAGTCTAATTTTTTTAGTTCTGTGCTTTCTCAGAATAGGGTAGTAGTAATACCAGATTTATACTCTAAGGTAGAAGCAAAAATAGAATTTTGAATAGAATTGAAACTTCGAGCAGAAAAAAATAAATAGCTTTATAATAAATATTTTCCTATTTTTCTACAAAAGAAAATAATTAAATGTAGTGATTCTTCATCTTCATTTTTCCTTCTTTAAATACTTTCTTTTTCCCAAATAAATAAATAGTTGGTTTCTTGGTCACACTATTCCCCAGAAGAATTTATAGGCCCATTGAACACAGTGGAATGTTGAAATTTTCAGGCAATGTACGAGTAAATTAATAATTTAGGACTAGTCCTATTTTTCTAATAATAATACAATTTTCTCTTCATCCTGTGAAGATTTGCAAAACCTGGTGCTCACCTATATCCAAGCTATCAGCAGTCGGGATCTGCCCTGCGAGAACACAGTCTCGGCCTTGGCGCAGATCAAAAACTCAGAAGCAGTGCAAAAGGCCATTGTCCACTACACGCAGCAGATGGACCAGAAGGTGCAGTTGCCCACAGAAACCAATCAAGAGCTTCTGGACCTGCACAGAGCCAGTGAGAAAGAGGCCTTTGAAGTCTTCTTGAAAAATTGTTTTAAAGATGAGGATCAAGAATTCCAAAAGAAATTGGAGGTAATTATAATGATGATGATGATCATCATCATCATGATGATGATGGGAGCTGAGTGGGTCACACCTTAGCTGTGCTCAAGTCTCACTCCTAGGTCTGTGCTATGGATAAATCCTGACATGGATTGAGGACCATACGTGATACTGAGAACCAAGTCCAGGTCAGCTAAATTCAAGGCAAGCACTTACCTGCTGTACTATCTCTCTGGTCCCTCTATTATTAATTTATTATCATTGATTAATATCAATTTCCCTTATTTCATGTGACTGAGAGGTAATAAAAAGCAAAGAGTTGTACTGCAAAGCAAATTTAAGGCTTAAAAAGAGAAAAGCAATTCTTACTAGACTGAATAATAATAATTATCATTATGTGATCAAGATATAACTGTTATTCTGAAAATATGTAAATATGTAATGACTATGGGTCTTATGGTTTCTGAAACGTCAGATACAAACAACTCACCATGTTACACATTTGTGCTAATTTTTTGGAAGAAATGTCATCCTTTATAAAACATTATTCCAGTTGGGGAGTATCCTCTGAAGGAAAACAGAAAGGAAAAGAAAAATACAGGATGATTGGATCTCACTAATATCTGGGTGTAAAGAAATAAAGCAAAGGAACAGACAAAACTGACCCTCAGTTTCACACTACAAAGCTGAAGTTACAAGGAGGAGGACATGGTGAACCTAAAGTTTGGAGAGGTTTCCAGTGGATGAGTGGGCAGAGACTTCAGTATTTTGGTGGTAGTTGTGGTGTAGCAATTTACTTTTGAAGAGTGAGAAAAAGCATTCATGAAACAAACATACATAATGAGTATCGTGTCAATGTTACATCAATATTTTTAAATGATAAATATGTTGTTTCTTTTTGATACTAAAACAGAATTGCTAAATGGATATACTATAAAAAGATTATGGCTCTTACATAATATATATCACTATATCAGTTAATTACTGATATATATCAGTTAATGACTCAGATACAAGGAGCAGAACTGCTACCTGCTCTCCCTGTGCTCAACTGATCACGAGGCATCTAGGAGGGAAGGCGGTTCTAGTCCTGGCCTGCCATCCCAACAGAGCCTTACAAGAAGCCAGAGGAACCCCCACACCATGAGGGCTGCCATTTTCAACATCCGAACTCCTCAGTTCAAAAACCAGTAACAATTATAGACCTCATTCCCATGACCTGAAGGAATGGCTTGAGGCTCTTCATGTTCCTGGAGCGAACATATGCCCTTGTGCTACATTAGCATGCAACAGGACGTATGGAGATTTTGCTAGTGTCCGCTTGAGCAAATCAATGAAAAACAAGAAAACAAGGGATACAAGTGATACAAATGATATCAGTTAATAGCAATGATTCCAATCCAGTTAACTATAGCTGAGGAGGTAAAATTACACCCTTTCTTTCAGTATAATACTGAAACAGAAACAGTCCCCAATATTTAGACCTCACTTAAAAGTAACAAGTAACAGGGTTAAGGAACTGGCTTTGAGATTCAACATCACACACACACATGCACACGCACGCACATGCTCGCACGTAAGTGAAGTTAGACCACAAGGTTAGAAATCTGTAGTCAGAAGAACACTTTGTATCATAAATATTAAGAGAAAGGGGTTTCAGAAGATCTCAATCTCAACTTTCCAGGCATGGCAGAAAGAATCCCCTTTAAGAGTCCAATGCTGCTAGTCTTTCAGTGCCTACCCCCCAAAAAATAGGGTTTCTGTTGTGTGTGTGTGTGTGTGTGTGTGTGTGTTGCCATAAATCAAAGCCATGTTGCTGCATGCACTTTGCCATTGAGCCTTATCAAACCTAACAGTCTATTTTAGAATGATTCCTAGAAAGATAGATATATTCACAGCCATTTATTTATCAACATTTGTCTCTGTAGGTGCAGCTTCAAGCAAAATTTGATGAGTTTCACAAGCAGAACTTGAAGGCATCATCTGATCGCTGCTCAGCTCTACTTCAGCAAATCTTTGGTCCACTAGAAAATAGTGTGAGGCAAGGAATTTATTTCAAGCCAGGGGGCATCACCTCTTCAGTCAGAAGACTGAAGAGTTGAAAGCCAAATACTATCAGGAGCCCAGAAAAGGAGTACAGGTATTCCTAGTTTTATGCAGAACTTGCTGAAACTTGTGGTGGAACTTTATTTAATTTTTTAAAAAGTAAGGACTTATTAATACACTAGTGATAGCTACACAATTAAAATTCCACCTTTGGCAGAATCTCAATAATTTACTAATTTAGGGGAAAAAATGAAGTGTTGGGAATCTTTTCTACAAGGTTGACATATATCTGAAATGTTTAATGTCCTGAGTTCAATCACTGGTGCCTTATGGCCCTTGAACACCACAGGGAGTAAGACCTATATAATACGCAGTAATGTTAACTCTACGGGTTCCATAAGCCAAAGGTAAAATACTCAAGTATTGCCAATATTCTGAAATTTAAGCAGTGCATCGACCTTCTGCCTCCTTTCCTTACAAATGCACTTCAGTTCCCTGTTCTGTTTTTTTCACTATGCACTTTATTCTCATTTATTCTCAGACTCTCCCTACATAGGAATAAAGCTCCAGACTCAATGCGTCCTTTGTGCCCTAAGTGAGAGAGAGAAAGAGGAGAATCTTTCCTGTATTCCCTAACAGTCTTTAAAATACCCAAGTTATAGTATTTCTCATCTGTATCAAAATATTTTGCATATCATAGTAGAAAGTGTTCTGATAGTTCAGCCCAGAAATTATGCTCACTTTATGCCAGAAGTTGATTCACAGTTCCCCACATGCAAGCTGAGCAGATGCAGAGAAGACAAAATTATATACAGGTTCACAACATTTTAGAATAACCATATTCTACTTCTAAATGCATTCTTTTGGGAGTTTTAGGCTGAGGAAGCATTACAGAAATATTTACAGTCCCAGAAGTCGACGAGTGCTGCCATTCTGCAGGCGGAGCAGGCTCTCGCAGCCAAGCAAAAGCAGATAGAAGGTAAAAAGAAAATGGAAAACATGAAACATAGAAATCCCTACACTTTTTAAGTTAATTTGACTTAGCTCACTGGGACATTAAACTAGAGCATGAATGACTGACAATAATATTCTTTTCTGAATTAAATTTTTGTTGAGGTATCACACTTTCCAATAATATTAAGTTGTTGTTTTATAGTTGCAGACCACCCGGTTCCTCCAGCCAGGTTTCAGACTCCCTCACCACTTTCCCATCTTCCTCCCCGCCCAACACCACGTCAGTTCACAGTTCAATTATCATGTCTCAGATTTGTTGCCACTGGGGATTGTATGATTCCATTCTCTATTTCTTTTCTACCATTATATGACCAAGATCATCAAATTGTTTATCTTTTACTTTCTGACTCATTTCACTTAGCATATAAGATTATTTAATTCCATCAAAAAATGTAGCAAACTTCAAAATTTATCTGCTTACGTAACTAAATAGTATTCCATTGTGTGCATATTCACACAATGGAATTTTTCTGGTCATTTCTCTTTTGCTGAGCATTTTGATTTTTTCCCAGGTATTGGCTATGGTAAGTAGTGCTAGAATGAGCATAGGTACACGTGTTTTTCCAGGTTAATAGTGTTCTTTATTGGGGTAGATTTCCAGGAGTAGAAGCAGAGGGTCATATAGACCTTTTGCTTGCAGTGTTTTGAGATGCCTCCAAACAGATTTCCAGAGAGGTTAAACTATACAACAGCCTCCTCGACATGAATGAGAATTCCTTTTAACCACATCCCAAAGGGAAGGCACTTACTGTTATACTCTTTGTCATATAAACTATTCTCACTACTGGGAGGTGATACCTCATTGTACTTTTGATTTGCATTTCCCTGATATCAGCAATGATGAACACTTTTTCAAAAACTGTTGATCAAACAAAGATGATTCTTAATTTGTTAGGTTCTCTCTGAAAAGGGTTCTCACCCCAGTTAGATTTGTTTACCTGGAAAGGAAAAACACAGTCCCCAGGGAGTAGTAACAACTAGGAATAAGAGTGAGTACAAAAAATGGAGACACTTTAATCCTAGAGAGGCTTATCATTTTGTTCTGTCTCAGAGGAACGTGCTCAAGCAGAGGCTGCAAAGGCAGCTGCAGATAGGTACGCTGGCCCTTCAAAAAAGAAGAACCAGGAAGAGACGGAGAGGAGGAAGCAAGCCTATCAGGAAAAGGTGCGAGAGATGGAAAGAAAGAGAGCCTTAGAGCTAGAAAATCAACGGAAAGCCCAGGAACGCATACTCCAGGTATTCAGTTATCTCATTTCAAGATTTTGATGATATTTCCCCTCTCTGTAAGAAAGAGAGCATAAAATAGGGACAAAGGGGGAAAGACAGCAGGAAATTATGGCTCAGGGTAATAGATCTGGAATCAGAGAGCCTAGGTATGAACTTATCTCTATCTTTTACTAAAATATCGTTTGGGCAAACTATTGAGCCCACAGTGTTTTCATTCCAACTTTGGGAAATGAAGTAGTATTAGCACCTATTTAATAAGGGATATCTCAGTAAGTGATTCATGTAATTCATCTATTTACAGTGATGGTTGGCACAGCATAAGCACTGTAATTTGTTAACTTTAATACAAGTACATTCTAATCCTTTGCATTAATATTTTTTTTAAAAATGTTAATGTTCCTAAGTTTTGTCTTGAAAAAAAACAAAGCCATAAATATCTTGTGGTTTATTCATATTGGGGAATTGATGACCTTCTTCTTGTCATCATTGTTTCTTCATCTGTAGACTATTAATTTGCAAAATTTGTTTTATCTTCTCTTTTAATACATTATATCTTCTAATCTGATCACTGTGAAGAAGAAATATAAGATCCCCATTTTTATTTCTTTTTTTCCCTTTTTTGGGTCACACCCAGCGATGCTCAGGAGTTTCTCCTGGCTCTTTGCTTAGAACGTACCCCTGGTGGTGCTCAAGGGACCATATGGGATGCTGAGAAATCAAACCCGGGTAGGCCGCATGCAATGCAAATGCACTACCCGCTATACTATCACTCCAGCTCCAAATCTTCATTTTTCTAATTATAAAAATTGGGATCCAATGAGATCAACAATATCTCTATCATAGAGCATTTCAAAGTATCCCCTTCCCAATGGGTGGGAACTACAATGTTGTCGCTTCTGCAAATCTCTGATGAATTTCATAGTGGGCATCCTTATGAAGCAGCCGCGGTTCATCAATAAATGCTGGACTTAGAGATGACTACAAGAGTATGCTACCTGCACAGCAGAGCCTGGCAAGCTACCCGTGTTGTATTTGATATGCCAAATACCAGTAACAATTATAGACCTCATTCCGGAATAGATTGAGGCTCTTTATGTTCCTGGAGCAAGCAGGTGCCCTTGGGCTCTACTAGCATGCGACAGGACATATGGAGATGTTACTGGGGCCCGCTCGAGCAAATCAATGATGAACGGGAAGACAGTGATACAGTGATACAGTGATCCTTATGAGACACATGTCTTTCCCAGTCTAGCTGTAGGTCGTATTTTTCCAGACACTGCTTCAAGGCTTATTTGAAAGGATAACCATGCACTGAAGAGTCAACCTGGAATTCTATATACCACATTTTCCTCTGCTACTTTCTTCTCTCTGCCTCATAAGTGTGGGTTCAACAATTGCATTCATGAAAGACTCAGACTCCTCACCTGATTATGGATGTCACCTACAGAGGTAGTTGTAGCACTCTCTCCTCATAGAGCTAGACCTGACATTCCTCTCCAAATAAGTGAGGTTTAAAGTCAAGGATGTGCAACACAGTGGCTATGGCATTTGCTTTGAACATTGCCAATGCAGGTTCGATACCAAGCATCCCCTATGATCCCCCAAT
The DNA here is from genome assembly GCA_021461705.1 of Cryptotis parvus. Taxonomy (NCBI): domain Eukaryota; kingdom Metazoa; phylum Chordata; class Mammalia; order Eulipotyphla; family Soricidae; genus Cryptotis; species Cryptotis parvus. The sequence goes on along the minus strand of JAJIBD010008537.1, from coordinate 26,422 downwards.
ATCACTGCCAGTATTAATTTCTGAGAGGAGGACGGGAGTAAGCCCTGAGCATAGACAGGTGTGACGCATAAAGTTAAAATAAATAAATGAATGAATGAATGAATACATAAATACATAAATGAATGAATGAATGAATGAATGAATGAATGAATGAATGAAGTCAAGGGATGTGAATCAGATTATCCAAAGGGAAATGGAAAGGAGACTTGGATTGTAACTCTTGGGCCACCAATATTTTGGGGATTAAGAAATGATGATGTTTCTGCAACCAGAAAGAGAACAGAAAAAGCATGTAAGTAGTAAATCAACAGTGTATGGTAAGTTGTACAATAAAAGGAAAGCAAACGTCCAGGAACTGTTTCTTTCTTACTGAAGAATTAAAATGAGACTTCAACACATCCCACTTACCTACAATCTAGACATTCCTATATACTAAACTCTATCATTTTATTGGTCTCTCTTTAGGAAGCAGCTGAACGGGAAAAGAGGAGAATTGAAGAGGAAAGAATAAGACTTCAGAATCAGATCCATCAACTCCAGCATAATGCTTGCTCCTCCAGGAAGGATCACTGCATCTTACAGTAAAGAGCAAGGCATCAGAACTTTCTTTTGATTCTTGCCCACTAAAGACACACAAGTCTGGGGAAATCATCAAGAAATAAACTACATAAAAATTTGAACTTTTTACTGAGGCTTAAAGTTGTGATGCTCATAGTTGCATAAATGCTCATAATTGCTTATGTAGTGCATTTCTATATACCTGTCATTCAAATGATGCTCTCATACTTAAGAGATTCATAATTGTATATATGAATTCATAATATAGGTCATTGCATCATTGCCTCTATTTACTGGTGCTATTGGGCTACATAAATGAAGGAAAGCATTCTTTTTACACCCCAGTGTCACCTCCAACACAAACATCAATATTTGTGTTGGGGATGGGCAACAACAGGAGTGATTGGGGGCCAGTAATCTATAATAATTTAAGTCAGCAGAGCTTGACCCAAGTCCTGGCTTCAGGTAGGCATTATTTTTGCCAAGGAATTGTGTACTTGTTACCATCAGAGGAGGGAACCAAGGGTAAAAATGAAAAACTACCTTCACAGTGGAGATAATGTGTTTGTTTTCTCGGTGAATGTTGCTTCACCTTCGGGCAGTGAGGCCATGGTCATTGTCAGTAGAGAGTCAATGAATGAAGATTCTGACTAAAAAACTAAACAATGTTTAGTGAGATAAAGGTTCTCCAGAAGATGAAAGGAACTACTAAAATGAAATTTGGATATTAGACTAAACATTGAAATTAGTTTTCTTTCTTGTTGCTTTGCTAATACAATAAATATGACCCAATTTATATTGGATTTAACACTTGTGTTTTGTCTTTAAATCCTTTAAGAAATGTTAAGTAATGTGCTAAAATATCAGATGGGAGTCACTTAATTTTACACTTGCATATGGTACAAAGTTAAATAAAATTTATTCTTTGCAATCTGTAAAGAAGTCTCATACTAATACTTTCTAAAATGCATGCAATATATAAATGTTTGTACATATTTCAGCCTTAAATACTTTCAAAATTTTAGTGTAACTTTTATGTGTTTTATTTTCCCAAAGAGTAAAGATTCTATATGAAGTGCTTTTTTACATTTCATGAGCTGTATTGTGTGAAAATGCAAAGCTTCCCGTGTCATATTTGATATGCCAAATACCAGTAACAATTATAGACCTCATTCCTATGACCTGATGGAATGGTTTGAGGCTCTTTATGTTCCTGGAGCAAGCAGGTGCCCTTGGGCTCTACTTGCATGAGACAGGTCATATGGAGATGTTACTGGTGCCCGCTCGAGCAAATCGATGATGAATGGGAAGACAGTGATACAGTAATTGTGTGAAAGTATTTTCTCCCATTCAGTGGGGTGTCTTTTTTTTTTTTCTTTTTTGGGTCAGACCCAGTGATGCTCATGGGTTACTCCTGGCTCTTCTCTCAGGAATTACTCCTGGCTTTGTTCGAGGAACCATATGGGGTGGCACACAAGTAGCAATGCATATGGCACCATAGGATCAAAGCAGAATCATGTCAGAGTGTCTGTCTGAGCACTAAACTATTAGGCCTGTACACTGTAGCTCTACAAGGCAGAGACCAAGAGAGGGTTTCTATAAAGATAAATATATAGGGTTGGAGAAATTATACAGATGTTAAGACACCCTCCTGGCATGTTTGCACCTGGGTTCTGTTCCCACTCCCAAATATGGTACCCCAACCATGTCCAAGAGGTATTCCTGAGTACAGAACCATATATACATAAACCCTGAGCACCACCAGATATGGCTCCCCCAGCACAAAATGGTAACAAATAATAATGATTTCTATGAATTTCACAATTGAACTATAAAAACTTGAATTTCTTTAATTTCCAAAAATATAGTGAGATAAGGGTTCTCCAGAAGATGAAAGGAACTACTAAAGACGAAAGGAACTACTAAGATGAAAGGAACTACTACCTATTTTTAAAAATCTGAAAATTTGGAGGCTGTCTTCTTCGATTTGGGACTCATGCTAAACTTCTTTTCTATTATTTTATTTTTATATTATATTATTTTATTTAGTCCAAACCCATTGATACTCAGGGTTTACTCCTTACTCTATGCTCATGAGTCATGCTTGGTGGTCTTCAGGAATAATATGTTGTGCCAGATAGCAAACTTAGAGTTAACTGTGTGCAAAGCATGCACTTACTCCCTGTATAATATCTCTGGCCCTGATGTTGAACTTCTTATACCATGGGGATCTAGGGGGTGGTACGGCTAAGCTATATTTCTAGATTTAAACTAAATTTATGAATATACAAAAGGTGACAGTATATTTTACTGAGAATTTACCTAGCAGCACTCTACAATTGCCTTGTAAACTTTACAATTTTTAAAGTATATTGACAGGGGAAGGGAGAGCCTATCAGCAGTGATAAATAACACAACTGAGCCAGCATTTCAGAGTTAAGGCCCAGGCTGTATTTCTGCTTAGGTTCTCTGTTTCTCAGAACCATGTCAGGGTACCAAATACTCCTTTATTTGACCTAGGTTGGCACATGCTAGGTATCTTCCTTGGTATGACTTAGTACTTTCTCTTCAGCTCAAAATACATTTATTAGTGAGATTTTATTTCTAACTTTTTAAATTGTGAAGAAAAATACATTTTAATATATAAGGAGCTATCATGTTTTGAGAGAAAAGCTCTGCCTTAAAATTAAATATTGATTTAATTAGTACCTCTCTTATAAAGATCTTTGGGAAAAGATATAAAAGACTTCAAAATTAAGTCATTTATCAAAGATTCTTGCTCCTATTAGCTTACTACTAAAGCAAGGGAGATACTTGCTCCTATTAGCTTACTACTAAAATTTTTCAGTAGCATTTTATCTGAGCAAACTGAAGACAGAAAAAGTGAATTTGAAATATGATATTTGAAATTATTGAATCTGAAGGAAAAAATAATCCAGAAAAGTGAACAGGGCATTTCACTTGCTATTTTCAAGGTTCTCGCTCTTTTTTATTTTTGCCTTGGCTATTTTTTATAACTTTATTTAAACACTGTGATTTACAAAGTTATTCAGAATACAGTTGTTCAACGTTCCAACACAAATCCCACCACCAGTGTCACCTTCCTTTCATTGTCCCTAGTTTCCCACCCATTGTCCCTATTTCCTCTAAGCTTATAGTCTTAATAGACCCAAAATAGCTTATTTGATATACTTGTGGAATTATCAAAAAATGGTTTGTAAAGGAAAATTTGTGAAAATTGCTATATCTCATAATTTGTGAAAATTGCTATATCTCATAATTAAAGTCGTTGTCTGGGAATTTACTGAGCTGTTTGTTTCTAGATGAGCCTCCTATGTTACTGATTTCACTTAGTGAGTTCAGTGGGCGTTTACACTATTTTTCCATCTAATTTGCTATGCTGTTACTGAGCATTAAGTATTACAAAATTTGGACGTGCATAACTGCTACTGGTCTTCAGTTTAGTGTCTTTTTGAGATTAGTTGTCAATCTGTGAAGCTGAACCACTTATACATCACAGGCTGTGGGGTTGTGGGTGGAGCTGCTGAATATTCCAGCAAAAGGCAAGGGAGGCTGCCTGTCCTGCTCCCAGATAGCCCCAGGGTTTTCAGCTCTAAAACCAGTGATGTGGGAGTTTCATCAGGATGGCTTCTCTTCTGAAATTAGGCGTGGCTCTTCCAATTCAAACTGAGGATATGACTTAGTGCAGGTCATATATATTGTCTTGACTGTGATCTCCAGCTCTTGCACATGGTGGACTTGGGTTTGATCCTTGAAACTACATATAGTCCCGAACCACCACAAGGAGTGATATTTGCCATTTTGATTATAATGAATGTTAGTGTACATATCACTTGTATCACTTATCTTCCCATTGTTTATCGATTTGCTTGAGCAGGTACCAGTAACATCTCCATATACCCTGTTGCAAGCAAGTGTAGCCCAAGGGCATCTGTCTGCTCCAGGAACAGGAAGAGTCTCAAACCATTCCTTCAGGACATGGGAATGAGGTCCATAATTGTTACTGGTTTTTGGCATATCAAATAAAACATAGGTAGCTTGCTAGGCTCTGCCATGTAGGTGGTATACTCTCAGTAGAAGGCTCTCATCTCAAGCATTTACTGATGAAACTCAATGGGGAAAGATCAGATTTTCTCTTGGGTGGAGGTCTGAGGAGCTGTGGAGTCTGATGTTGAGAATGACTCACCTCAGGGTGTGGGGGTTCCTCTGACTTCTTGCTAGGCTCTCTGGCTACAACCTGCCTAGAACTGTATAGAGTGTATAAATGTGAAAGATCCTGGGAAGAACCTGATCCTAACATCCAGTATTATCTAAGACTGTCGGAGCTATGGGTCTTGCGTGTCTCTCTTCCGGGTTGCTGGCATGGAAGTGAAGGAATGGGAGGATGGGTCCAAATCCCTGTTCCAAGTCCTGCCAGCATGGCCCCTCCCCGAACATGTGAGCAAAGCCTTGGACCTATGTTGGACTCCACCAGGGGCTGGCCAAACCCTTTACCCCATCCGGACTTCCATGGGTTACTTACATGTGGGGCGGCGGCACAGCTGTGGGTCTGGAGTGGTTGGGTCTGGATCATCTCTCTTCCAGGGTTGCCAACATAGCTGTGGCCCTGGGGTGTCTCTATTCCAGGGTTGCTGGCATGGAGGTAGAGGAATGGGACAAGGGGCCCAAATCCCTGCTCTAAGTGTACATATGTTTGGGTTTATTTTACTTGGAGTTCTCTGGACCTCTTGGGTCTAAATGTTGGCTCATTCTCTACTGTCACTGTCACTGTCACTGTCTTCCTGTTGATCATCGATTTGCTCTAGCAGGTACCTCCATCTAACATCTCCATACATCCTGTCATGTGCTAGTGTAGCCCAAGGGCATCTGCTCACTCCAGGAACACGAGGAGCTTCAAACTATTTGTTCAGGTCATGGGAATAAGGTCTATAACTATTACGGGTTTTTGGCATATCAAATATCACATGAATGGCTTGCCAGGCTCTGCTGTGTGGATGGGTTACTCTTGTAGTAGCTTCTCATCTCGTGCACTTATTGATGAATGAGGGAAAGATCAGCTTTTCTGCTGGGCGGAGATCTGATGAACTGTGGTGTCTGGATGTTGAAAATGGCTGCCCTCATGTTACGGGGGTTCCTCTGGCTTCTTGCAAGGCTCTATTAGGATGGCAGCCAAGGCTAGAACCTGCCTTCCCTCCCAGATGCCTCATGATCAGCAGAGCACAGGGAGATCTGGTAGTAGCTCTGCCTGGTGTATCTGTGTCTCTAGTTCAAGCACACCTGGGCTTGAAATAGGCTTCGCTGTAGGGTAATCAATCAATTACACTGAAAGAGCACTTGAGTGTACTCTTTCAAAGTTATACACTTATAGTCTTTAAGAGGAAAATTGCTGATTGCAACCCAAATTTACCATTTTTATCAAAATTAAAATATTGGACGAGGACTAGAGTGATAGCTGAGCGGGTAGGGTGTTTGCCTTGCACGCGGCTGGCCTGTGCTGGCCGGGTTCGATCCCCGGCATCCCATATGGTCGCCCGAGCACCACAAGGAGTAATTCCTGGTGCAGAGCCAGGAGGAACCCCTGAGCATTGCCAGGTGTGACCCAAAAAGCAAACATATATATATATATATATAGGACGAAGCACCCAGAAACTGATTTATCATTCCATCACCCTTCCATTTCCCTGTGGCTGTGGCACAGGTCCTCCCAATTCTTGGCTGGGGAGCTCCTCCCAGCTCACACTCTGCATGGAGGCATACAAGTTATCACTGAAGGGCATTCCTGGGGCCACTGACAGGCTGCAATTGCACTTCCAACAACAGCATTCACACATCTGGTAACTACAGTGTTCTCTGGGGTGCTCACAGAAAGCACTTAGAAGAAGCCTCACCATGGTGCTCACACACTCCTGGCTATGGTACAGAGATTCCAGAGAACAGAGATGCCAGATTGTAGGAATGGAAACGCATGACCACATGTTCTCAAGGTGGGCACTCTAAACACTTGTGAGTGTCCTCTGGGCCCCACCCACCCTTAAATCCCATCTATTTTCCTGCGCTAAGCAGAAATGAGCAAACTATAAAAGAATACATTGTCCCGGGCACACAAGTGTTGTGAACTGCAGAAAATCACACCATTATTGTTCTATAAAATAACACAAAACTCAGGTTAAAAAAGAAACCTATTGGAGGATTGACACACACATAAATATATATACTTATATATATGAAATATATGTACACCTATATATTATACTTATATGTGTATATGTATGTGTGTGTATATATATACATGTCTAACACATAGTCTTACACAAGCAAGGTTAATGCTCTACTGAGAAGGTACATCCAGAGAGTTGAAGATTAGTGATAGAAAGAACAAGTTTTAGGAGATTGAAATGGATGAAGATTCTTAAGAGAGGAGGAAATTTCTTAGAGAACAGCTAGCAACTTCCCAGTTCTAGGAGAGGCAGAGACTTAGACTTTTACAAAGATACCTGTTAAGGACAATATTGCATCTGTTACCAGCCTCCACCCCTAAAAAATTTAAGGGCTGAAACTCCACATGGGAATGTAATTACATTAGGAGATAGGACTCGTGCAGGAATAATTAAAGTCTAATGAGGTCCTAAGGACAGTGCAATTATCCGATGGAAATGGAGTTCTTTTAACAAGAGGGACAACAGCCCTCCCCTCCATTCTTTTCTCCACAAAGGCACAGAAGAAAGGGCATGTGAGAACACAGTAAAAACAGAACTCCACAATCCCGAGAGGAGTTCTCATCAGAAAACCATTGTATAGCACCTCAATCTAAGACTTTGCAGCCTCTGCAACTATTAGAAAATTAATTTCTTTTGGTTAAGTTTCCCAGTTTGAGGTACTTTGTTTCGGCAGTCAAAGTTGAAAAGGTGATATCTAGAGACAAAAATAAATGTCATTCTATTAACCTGAGTACTAAGTAATTAGCAGACACTTTGCAAAAACAGTATCAATGGGCATATACGAGACCTCCTCAGAACACTGAACACAAATGACCATCGTGGAGATTACTTTTAACAATCTAAAATATTTTAGAGCTGATTAAATGGGAGCAAGAGGAAGATAACAAGAAACCACACTGCACACCTAATTCAACTAAGGAGTTACTTCAGGATTGGCGTTTGCCTTACAAGCAGCCAACAAGGGTTAGATCCCCAGCATCCCACATGGTTCCTACTATTATTTCTTAAAATAAAATTTTTTTTCCTCTCCTCCCCTTCTCGAAAACCATAACATTATTCTTCTTATTGCAGTCTCATGAGTGTCTGAAGTTAGTTTCTTTTTAAAAAAATTCATTTTAATTTTTGTCTTTTTGGATCTTTCTACCACTCTATCTTATTTTTTGCTTATTATCCAATTTTAAAAATAAATGGCATACTAAAATTGAATCAATTAAACTATTTTATTAATAGAAGTTTCTAAAACATCTTTAACAGTAACAGCTGAAGATTTTAATTGAAAATCATTAAACCTCACGAGCATAACTTTGGATAATTTCTTTTTTGAATAATTTTTTCTGACTCAATGCTGTCAACTTCATTTCAGATTAATTTTTTTAGAGGTAGTCTTGTACCTTATAATTTTTATTTCTATATTGTTTTTCTAAATAATATCTAGTATGTTTAACATGATTGGAGGGGTAAAGCTAAAGTTCATTTTTCAGTGAGAAAAAAAAAGTAATAATGTTAAGTGCAGCTTGACTCCAGAAAAAAAAACCCACAAATTTCCATTGAAATTGTTTTCTTCCTATTCTAAAGAATCCACGCTTAGGGGCAAAATTAGGACATGATAGAGAGATTTCTAAAGATCAGTTAATGATCTTTAAAATGACCACCCAAAATAGACTAGCTGAGCAAAAACTGGGACAAGAATACAAATGAAATTCTGATATCATCAAATGAAGACACAACATAGAAGATCTAAAGTAAACTCAATTCTGTCAAGACTCCAAAATGGAGTCAGGAAACCATTAAGGAGTGAAACTTACACAAATTCATGTATAAATAAAGCAAAAATGTTTCACCCACAAAGTCACATTCCAGCTTAGAACATTGGTTTCTCAGCAAAAATAAATGCTTCAAGAAAGTTCCTACTCACTAGTAACTTGATAAGTGACTACATTTAAGTAAGAACAGCTCTGTCAAGGCCAGAGTAGTACAGCGGGTAGGACATTTGTCTTGCACATGGCTGACCTGGGTTCCATCTCTGGCATCCAATATGGTCCCCCAAGCACTACCAGGAGTAATTCTTGAATTCAGAGCCATGAGTAACCCCTGAGCATTGCCTAGTGTTGACCCAGAAAGCAAAAAAAAAAAAAAAAAAAAAGGAATAGCTCTGTCACCAATCATAATTATTTGTAATCATTCTCTTTGTTCTTTTTTAAAATCCTGTGCTTGTTTAATATCTGTAGTTGAGAAATATGACCAACTGCTCCCTTAGGGAAAACATCTTGCTCTAACTGAACTCAATTGAAGTTACAACTCATGATCTCAGTTCTTACTACATCTATGCGAATAAATCTGTCACATTTACTTAAAACAAATTTAATCTGTGTTTTTTTTTTTAATTAGGGGCCACACCCAATAATACTAAGGGCTTACTCCTGGTTCTGTTTCCCCTGCAAATGCCCTACCACTATCCTATCTCTCCATCCCATACATGAAAGCTTAATCTGGAGTCCAAAGGAGAGAGATAGACATAGAATGATTGCACTCACTTGTGGAATGTGAAAAAAAAATAGTATGAAACTAATATTCATGGACAGCAGGAGAGCAAAAACAAGGACCGGGAGGACTGATCAACAGACAGAAGCTTGCCACAAGTGGAAGAGCAGGGGGAGGGCAGTGAGGACAACTATGACAATAGTTGGAAATGATCACTCTGAACAAGAAATAAGTGCTGAAAGTGCTGGTAACAATCCTATATTGCAAACCATAATTCCCAGGAGAGAGAGAGAGAGAGAGAGAGAGAGAGAGAGAGAGAGAGCTTTCCATAGAGGCAGGCTAGGCAGGACGGGGGCAGGGTGGGGGTTGGATAAGTGGAGATGGTGGCCAGAGGAAAACTGGGGTCACTGGTGATAGGAAAAGTATACTGGTGAAGAGATGGGTTTATGATTGACAGATTTTTTTTGCATAGAAATCGTAAGAACTAAGATCATGAGTTGTAACTTTGAGTTTTGGAACATTGTAAGATTGAAACCCAATCAGTAACAACTTTGTAACTGTATATCATGGTTAATCTATTAAAAAATTTTAAAAAAATGTTTTAAAATGTATATCTCTCTGACTCATTTAAAAATTTTTAAATTTATTTATTATTTGTTTTTTGACAATTACAAAAAATGTTCATGTTTGGGTTTCAGTCACACAGTGTTCCAGCACCCATCCCTCCACCAGTGCCCACCTCCCACCACCAATGTCCCCGATACCCTCCCACCTCCCCAGTCTGCCTCCGTGGCAGGTTCTCCATCTCTTTTCTCTCTCTTTCTCTCTCTCTCTCTCTCGTTCCTCTCTTACATGTTGTGGATTGTCATTTAAAATTTTTTTGAGTAGTAATAACACCCAACCCACAGGCTGCTAACCCACAGGAGGAAATGAGATAATCTATACATAATGCCAACCCACAAACATACCACTGCCTTCCCGTTTATCATTGATTTGCTTGAGCGGGCCCCAGTAACATCTCCATATGTCCTGTCTCATGCAAGTAGAGCCCAAGGGCACCTGCCTGCTCCAGGAACATAAAGAGCCTCAAACCATTCCATCAGGTCATGGGAATGAGATCTATAATTGTTACTGGTATTTGACATATCAAATATGACACGGGTAGCTTGCCAGGCTATGCCGTGCGGGTAGCGTACTCTTGTAGTCATCTCTAAATTCAACATTTATTGATGAACCGAGTGGCTGCAAGAGGCCGTGCGAGCCGGGCTGTGATAGGCTGGTCTGCTGGGTGGAGTTCTGACGAGGGGGATGTTCAGATGTGGAAAATGGAGGCCCTCATGGAGTGGGGGGGTCATCTGGCTTGTTGTGAGGCTCTGCTGGGGTGGCAGGCCAGGGCTAGAACCCTCCATCCCTCCAGCGTGCCTCATGAGTGGCTGGGCACAAGGAGAGCCAGTAGCAGCTCTGCCCATGCTGTGAGTCTCTGGTCCACCAGATACTCTCCCACTTCCCTTGTCTCCTTCCGCCCTCTCGCTTTTTTGGTACTTTACTGATCCTGTCTGCTCTCTGCCTGCCCCCCACCCAGTGCCAAGGTCCACAGTCTTGCCCAGCTCTTCTCTCCCCATCCTTCCTTTACCTTCCTGGAGAAGGCGGAGTGACTCACCCATGCCCAGGGCTGCCATGAGTATCCGAGAGACCAGGACCTGGGCAATGGCGAACTGGGCGGCACTGGGGGACTCGCCCAGATGATGGCCCTTCTCATCCGTGACAGGAATGCCAATTTTGAGTTCCCTTTGCCTCATTAACCCACAAACATACACACACAAATATTAAATGAAATAATTCATTTTTAGAAGGACAAATACTTTATAGTTCCTCTTTTGTATAAAAGTCAAGCATATGAAAGAGACAGCACAATCGTGGAAGCCAAAAACTGGAGTAGCATGATAATGGAGAGATAATGTGGATACAGAGCTTCAGTTATGCAGGAGGAAAATCTATAGATACAAACTGTGCAAAAAATCAACCTAATTAACATTGAAAATATTTATCTATATGATTAAAATAATTGGGATAGTAATTTCTACGTTATTCATTACAATTTTTAAAAAGGAAAAAAGAAAGGTCAGAGAGATAGTGCAGGGGTTAAGGTAGTTGCCTTGCTGTGACTCATGGGAGTTTGATCCTGGCACCATTTATGTCCTGACCAAGCACAGTCAGGGGAATCTCTGAGTCCAGAGCCAGGAATAAACTGTGAACACTCATGGATGTCACTGTTAAAGGAAAAAGAGAATAAACTATCCTTAACAAAATCTTCAGTTTAAATGTGAAACTAGAAAGCTGCCAAATAGACTGAGACTAATGGGAACATCTATCTAAAACATTTATCTAAAAATAAAATATACTCTGAAGTGAAAGCAATTAACTAAAAATAGTATCTACAACTTAATTTGTACTTTTAATTTCTAGCCAATAAGATCCAATTTTGAAAGAATTTTATAACAGCTCCTAATTTTCACAGATAAGAATTTGTTGGTGAGAGGAATAAAAACAATGCATAGTGAAAGAATTTGCTAAATTGTTAAATGAAAATATAAAAATCAATATATTTGTTATCACCATTTAAATTATGATCACTTCTCTTGTATCACTTGTCTTCTCGTTGTTCATCGATTTGCTCTAGCGGGTACCAGTAACATCTTCATACGTCCTGTCACATGCTAGTGTAGCCCAAGGGCATATGCTCACTCTAGAAATATAAAGAGCCTCACACCATTTCATCAGGTCATGAGAATGAGGTCTATAATTGTTACTGGTATTTGGCATATCAAATATAACACGGGTAGCTTGCCAGGCTCTGCCGTGTGGATGGGATACTCTTGTAGTCACCTCTCATCTCGTGCATTCATTGATGAGCCAGGCTTGTGATCAGCTCTTCTGCTGGGTGGAGGTCTGGAGAGTGGGGAGTCCCACTCGCCAGAAAGTGAAGAAATATGACATCTTCATACAGAGCAATTGTTTTTCCTTCCTTAGCACTTAAAATAAGTTCCTGAAAATATTTTCAGGCAACTGACCTGAAAACAAAGCAGGCCCAGATCACTGTACTAAAGGGAAGGAGCCATTTCTTAACATCACTCTGTTTATGAGAAATGAAAAACTGGTTCTTGCTCTGAGGGAAATGGCGGCCCTCATTGTGTGTGGGTTCCTCTGGCTTCTTGTGAGGCGTTGCTACGGTGGTGGGCCAGGGCTGAACCCGCCTTCCCTCCCAGGTACCTCGTGATCAGCTGGGCACAGGGAGAGCTGGTAGCAGCTCTGCCTCATGTGTGTGAGTCTCTGGATCAGGCATACCTGGGCTGGGCTTGAAAAAGACTGCTGTAGGGTAGGTCTCTGACAAGCCGGGCTTGTGATCAACTCTTCTGCTGGGTAGAGCTCTGATGAACAGGGAGTCCAGATGTGGAAAATGGCAGCCCTCATGGTGTGGGGGTTCCTCTGGCTTCTTGCTAGGCTCTGCTGGGGTGGCGGGCCAGGGCTAGAACCCACTTTCCCTCTCAGGCACCTCTTGATCAGCTGGGCACAGGTTTAATAGTATAGACAGGAAAATTGATAAAATAATTTAAATTAAAATAAACCATAAGGTCATTTCTTTAAACCAAAATTTTCTACATTTTATGTAACTCTCATAAACATAACCCACAAAAGCAAAATAAATAAATAAAGCGTATAAAGGGTTTTCATGTTCATGTTGAGACTGTTTTTTTAGTCATCAGTGCTCTGCTCTCCCTCTGCATCCACTCTGTTACTTTTTGTTTGAATACAGGCCATCTTATCTAATCATTCATAAAGGAAAACGTTTATAGCCATGACTATGTCTGAAAAATCTCATACCCTCAGCAGCTAGCATAGTGTCATGCATACACACACTGTGATTCTACACACACGTATACACACACATACACACACACTCATACAATGCAAGCTACTTTTCTAACCCACTAGTTTTGTCTCTACTATATTGTACTTGGTGCCACTAGTTAGGTAAACAAATCCTGAGTACCCTAGAATATAGAATTCTTCATGTGAAAAACATTCCACACCTGAATTTCGTAGTTACTCATGGAAATTGCCATACTGGACAGCATAGAAAATAAAATCATATATAGACATATTTTAATATAATACAAACATGTGATTAATTTTATCTGTGACTATCTTTCAGAATAATGTAAGCATCTTAGAGAGAGCAACTCCAAATATATGGAAAGTGAAGAAATACGACATCTTCATACAGAGCAATTGTTTTTCCTTCCTCAGCACTTAAAATAAGTTCCTGAAAATATTTTCAGGCAACTGACCTGAAAACAAAGCACGCCCAGATCACTGTACTAAAGGGGAAGGAGCCATTTCTTAACATCCCTCTGTTTATGAGAAATGAAAAACTGGTTCTTGCTCTCAGTTTCAGTTGGCACAATCAAGGGAAGTGGTTGTGGGTTATTGAACTGACTCCACAAAGCTTATCATGAGGAAAAGTAAAAGAGAGCTAGATACTTTTAATTTATGAAAAAGGTAATCAGACTAGCAAGCTTAATGAGTTAAAGGGAGAAGCATAAAATACTAGAAATACTAGAGGGTTTCAGTTCACTTTCATAAATACGGAGCATAGATAAACATAAATTAACCTTTCTTTTTTGTAGGAGAACAAGGGGTACACCTAGTGTTGTTCATGGCTTTTTCCTGGTTCTGCACTCAAGGATCACAGCTGTTGGTGGTCTGGGGACCAAATGTGGTGCCAGGGATTGTGCAAGACAAGCATATTCCCACTAGCTGTACTGTTGTTGCCCACTTCACCTTTCCATTCTAACACACTAACTCACCCTATAAGGAAATCCCAAACAAACTACCTGCCAGTGACTCTTGGTTCAATGTCTTGCTATTCAAATGTAACTACATATTCTTAATCTGCATTTACTCTTCTAAGGATATGCAAACAATAACACCTGCATCACAAACTCAAGAATACATGTAGTTTTATTAATAGCTCTATCCTCTCATCTCCCTTTTATCCATTCTGTTATTCACATTTGTGTTTCATTATAAATATGCAAAATTTTTACTGATTTTTAATTGAGTCATGTGCTGTTTTATTTCAGATTTTTCTACTCTTTTCCTCTCTTTTTAGTCCCCCAACTTATTACCCACCATCCTCTCCAGCTCTCTTGCCACTAATAACTAATTCTATTAGCTATTTTCATTGGCTTTTTCGCTTGCTTGGTTTTGATCTAATTACCAGTTTTGAGAATTTGGACAATAATATTATTTATTCTCTATAAGCCACTTTGTGTTAACTGTAAAATTCAGACAATATCATTCATTTTGTTTGATTGTAGTCGGTACTAAGGAAGAACACTACCAGACCATAGAAAACCATCAAGAAATAAAATTGCTGGGGCCAGAGCAACTGTACGGAGTTAAGGTGTTTGCCTCACACACCGCCAACCTGGGTTTGACCCCAACATCCCCTATGGTCCCCAGACCACTGTCAGGAGTAATTCCTGAGTACAGAGCCAGGAGTAACCCCTGAACAATGCTGGGTGTGGCCCAGAAAGAAATGAAACTGCTACTTCTGTTTCTCTCTGAGCCAACTTAGAAAACCAACTTAGAAAACAGTGAAGCAACTTTACAAGATTCAGACCCATAATGACCTTGTGCCTGGTGCTGGTTAGTTTCTGGATATTTCTGAGTATGGCGGATTTGCCTTTTCCCCAGTTACTGCACTTAGTCATGAGTAGTCATAGATCGAGACAGTGTTCACTGTTTAAGAAAATTAGACCTAAAAGAATCATGCGGTGCTTCTTTTACTCCATTTCTCTCACAATAAGCACCCACACTGAAACACATTCACTTATATTGAAACACTGAGTGGGCATTTTTTTAAATAGCAAATGGTCTCAAGATGTCTTTATTTTCATTGCTTTTTAAAATTCTAATTAAGAAATCACAGAAAACCCACATAATCTGGTACAGAGCTTCCAGAAATTCCTTTTTGGATTGTTGTTTCCTTGCTTTGTACCCTTCTACTTTCAGTTTCACATTACCCTAAATCACAGTACCAAAAACTGTTTTGCTTCCAGTCCACTGGTCTCCAAAGCCCCAGATGCTGGGGAGCTGAAATAAAAGTCCAGCAAGACAGAGAAATAACAGAATCACCTAAACCAAGGAAGAAGGACAACAACAGGTAAGAATTCTCAATGCTTTCTCAGGAAAGCAACTTTCTCTCAAGATCTAAAGCAGCTCAGGCAGGGTGTTACAGGTTGTATAAATCTTCATTCTTGTTCTAAAACGTGAGCTTCACCAAGAGAGACGAGCTGAACCTGGTGTGAGACAGGATGATAGTGAATTCCTGGTTTTTCTGGGTGGAACTGTGGTGTTAGCATGCAGTTAGATGCTACCAATTATGGGCTAAACAGGTCACCTTTTAAAGAAGGTTACCTTTCTTTTTACTGACTCCTCTATGATGACTGGGGACCTAATTAAATTACCACTGTCTTTGTTGGAGAAATGCTCTAAGGAGAAGAGAGAAAAAAAACTACAGCTATAGCAAAAAATATGAGTTTTAATTATTTGACTTGCTCATGAAAGTATTTATAGTAAAAATAAATACAAATTTATTATATGTAAGCAATTTGTCAAATAAATCTAAATCCTATTCAATTTTCTATTTAATGTGTAGCATAATTTTTTAAATGAGAATCCAAAGAGGAGAGTTTTCCATGACACATTAAGTGAGAGATTTTGCTTATGTGAATGCTGGATATATCATAAGTCACTAGCCTACAACATATTTTCAATGTACTATTATAATAATACTTCAGTAACTTTTAAGACCTTTATTTTATTTTAAAATTTTATTATACCACCATGAGATATACAATTACAAAGATGTTTGTGTTTGGGTTTCAGTCATACAGTGTTCCAGCACCCATCCCTCCACCAGTGCCTATTTCCCACCGCCAATTCCCTCCTCCCTCCCACAGTCTGTCTCTATTCTCTTTTCTCTTTCTCTTTCTCTTTCTCTCTTTCTCTCTCTCTTCCTTCTCTTACACAATATGGTAAGAGGTTATTATGTGTATCATGTGCATGGTTAGAGGTTATCATGTGTATCCCTTTGCCTACATCTAGTGCTCAGTTCTAGGCTTGTATTATAATTTCCAACAATTATTAGCACACTGTTCCCTTCTCTGTTTTACCTAACCTCTGACTCCCACATACTTATGATTGATTCCATCAACTGACAAGACTTCCTAATCCAAAAACATCTATTTTATTTACATCCTAAGATGTATTAGCACATAGTCATAGTATTATTTTTTAAAATGTATATACGGAAAAGTGATAAAGTTTTTGGAAAAAAATTTCTTAATCAACTTATCATTTACTGGAATTCCAGGAAATTAGTTTTGTTCAAGTGGATTTTCCCCTGTCACTATCACCACAATTTAAAAAATGAGATTTCTCCCATATGTAGAATAAAAAGAAACATAGAAAAGGAGCAACAAAAAAACAGTGCCATCAGAAGTGAAAATTTTGTCTGTTGAGCTGATGTTACATAGCAGGGGGTGGTGGGAGGCGGACTGGGGTACTGGTGGAAGGAAGTGGCTCTCCGGTGGCAGGTTAACTGTTGGAATGACACATTCATGAAAAGTATGAATAAAAATACTGCAAATCCCAATACCTAAATAAAAATGGTCTATGTAAATAGAGAAAATAAAAGATACTGCTCTTTCTCTTATCCATTCACCACTGACAGAACTTTGGGTCATGTTGGGATATTTTATCTCCATTATCTGTATGCAAAATAACCTGGGAAAGTTCTTCATCTCCTTAAATTAATACATCCGATCTCTGCTTTTGCAGACAAGATAACACCAGAACATGGCCTGCGAGATCAAATGCCAGGCCCGGTGTGCCTCATTGAGAATGCCATTGAGAAACTTGTGGTTAATCCAGATGCTCTGAATATACTGGCAGCCATTCCGCAGCCTGTTGTGGTGGTCATGGTGTGGGTCTCTACCGCACAGGCAAATCCTATCTGATGAACAAGCTGGCTGGGAAGAAAAAAGGTGAGTGAGACTGTAACCAAAAAATGAACTTGAGGGCTAGTCAAAGCACAGAGGCAGCTTTATTGACAAAGAGAGACGCAGTGATGGCACAGAGAGCTTTATTGACAAGTTGGATGACAGTGAACACATGTCCTCACAGCAGACAACTTATCATAAGAAAGGTTTTTAGAAGAAAAAGAACAGGGAAGGACCGGAGCGATAGTCCAGTTGGTAGGGAATTTGCCTTGCATGCAGCTCACCTGGTTTGATCCTCGGCATCCCATATGGTCCCCTATGCAGTGCCAGGAGTAATAATTCCTGGGCACAGAGCCAGGAATAACCACTGAGCATCGCTGTGTGTAACCCAAAAAGCAAAATGGAAAAACAAGAGAAAAGAAAAGAACAGGGCAGAAACAGTGCGTTATAGATCTGTATACCTCAGAAACCAGCCTATGGGCAGATTCCTTGAGGCACACTTCATCTACGTACAAACCTAAACAAAGTAAGGGCTAAGTTTGGGGGGCAGAAGTGAACTGAGGATAAGCTGTTCTTATCTTTCAACTTTTGATCAAACACAGCTATCCTTGTTTAATATTAAATTTTGGCTTTTTTTCAAGACCAGAAAAGGTCTACTGGGTGTTTTCTGCCAACCCATATAACTAGCACTGAATATGGTGATTCAAAGAAAAAAAAAACAGAAATAGGAGAAATACTGGAAACTAGCTTTCAATCCACAGCTCTGTCCTGTTTCTCTTCAATATGATACAAAATTGTCCGCTTATTTTCCTTACATTTCCCTAAGCTTCTGCTTTCCTGTCTTATTGAAATTATATGGTTTTGCCATCACTGTACAGTATCACTTTAGAAAAGAATATGAAAGTATAGCTTCACACCTTTATATCTATAAAAGTCTTATTGCATACTACCAAAATTCTGATATTGTTTTCATGATCAGATTGAATCCCCCTTATCCTTCCAACTCTTCCCCATCTCTTTGGTAACCATCATATTTTTTCAGATTCTACGAGCTAGTTTTGTTGGGATTCACTAATTCATTTCCTTTGGTTATTGATCTTCCCGTTTAAGAGAAATGACTCAGTATTTATTTTGCTTTTAACTTTTTTAAAATTATTTCTGTTAATGTTAATTACCTCGAATATCATCCATACCGTCAAAAGAGATAAAGTCCCATGTTTTAATACCTGAGTAATATTTCATTGATTTTATGTACAACTTCATATTTTCTTTCAAAAATTTTTTATTTAGTCACTATCAAATAACAAATATTTTTCAATATTGGGTTTTAGGCATACAATTTTTCAATATCAATCCCTTCACCAGTGTCCACGTCACTCCACCAATTTGCCTCTCCCAACCCCACTTCCCACCCACTATCGCATTAAATAAGAGAATTATATGATATATTATATATAATGTATAACATACAGTTATAGTAACATAATACAATTATCTTATCACTTGTATCACTAATCTTCCAGTTGTTCATCGATTTGCTTGAGTGGGCACCAGTAGCATCTCCATACATCCTGTCACATGCTAGTGTAGTCCAAGGGCATCTGCTTGCTCCAGGAACATAAAGAGCCTCAAACCATTCCTTCAGGTCTATAATTGTTACTGGTTTTGGCATATCAAATACAACTCAGGTAGCTTTCCAGGCTCTGCCTTGCAGGTGGATACTCTTGTAGTTGCATCTCATCTCGTGCATTTATTGAACCACATGGTCACAAAGCAGCCGCATGAGCTCGGCTTGTAATCAGCTCTTCTGCTGCTGGGTACATAATATAATTATATGACATTATTATAGTATATACCATATATATATATATGACATATATATATACCATATATATATATATATATATGACATGTTTCATACTGAATACCAGTGCTCAATTCTTTTGTTTTCATTGTCTTTGGGTATTTGTTATTCCTCCATTATGTTTCTTTATATCCAGCATATAAAAGGGATTGTTCTGTGACAGTCTCTCTCCCTGTTTGACTTTACTCGGCATTATAGCCCCCAGATCCTTCGTGTAGCAGTAAACTTTGTGACTTCACCTTTTCACATAGCCAAGTAAAAGTCCATTGTGCATATATACCAAAGTTTTTTCTTTCAATTTATTTATGTCACTATGACATAGTTATAAGGCTGTTCATGATTGGGTTTCAGTCACACACTGTTTCAACATCCATCCCTCCACTAGTGCAAGTCTCCCACCACCAATGTACCCTTTACCCTCCTGCCACACCCCAACCATTACCCATCCAGCTTGTCTCTATGGCAGGCACTTTCCTTCTTTCTCAATCTCTCTCACTCCCATTGGGCATTATGGTTTGAATACAATATTGAGAAGTTACCATGTTTTTTCATTTACCTATTCCACAACAGCTCTTATATAGTGATCATTTACCACTCTTTGTCATAATGGTCCCTTCCCTATCGTTTTCCCCAACTGCTTTCTCCCCCAAGATGTTGAAGCAGGTTTCTAAGTATGGCCCAAACCTCCTGGCCCATGTTTCTATTGATTGACCTTGATATTGGTTACATAGTATATTTTATACCCCATAAATGAGTGCAATCATTCTGTGTCTGTTCCTCTCCTTCTGACTCATTTCACTCGGCATGATATTCTCCATATCTATCCATTTATAAGCATATTTCATTACTTTATCTCTCCTAACAGCTTTCTAGTATTCCATTGTGTAGTTATACCATAGTTTCTTCAACCCATCATCTGTTCTTGGGCACTCGGATTATTTCCAGATTCTGGCTATTATGAATAGTTCTAAAATAAACATAGAAGTGCAAATGGTGTTTCTGCTTTGTGTTTTTGAAGTCTCAGGGTGTATTTCCAGAATTTGTACCATAGTGTCTTTATACATTTTTTATTCCTGGACACTTGGGCTATTTCCAGGCTCATGTGCAAGGAACATATGAGTGCAATGCTTTTTTTAAAAAAATAGTAGACAAAAGTCACAACAGTTAATACAATTTTAGAGTTGAAATTAATTATATAACAAAGCTCTGATATTAAAATCAATGAATATAAAATAAATTGTTTTTCTTAATTTTCTGAGTCACACCTGGCAATGTTCAGAGGTGACTCCTGTCTCTGCACTCAGGTATTACTCCTGCTAGTGCTCCAGGGACTATATGGGATGCTGGAGATCGAACTAGAGTCAGCCACATGCAAGGCAAATGCCCTACCCATTATCCTACAGTTCCAGCCCTAAAAAAATTCATTTTAATGTAAACATTGTTATGCCTGATCACGGGATTAAGTCCTTTTCTAAAAATTTATTAAGCTGTTTGTTTCTAAATGAGCCTTTTATGTAATTGTTTTTGTTTGTTGAGTTTAGTTGGTTTCTATATTACTTTGCCATCTAATTTGGTGTGCTCCCCTATTGGAATTTCAATATTGAGGAATTAGGAGATGTCACTCTTCCAGAGACATCAGAATCTATGGTCTGGGCCAATGACTTGATATAGGATGTCCATATTGTTTCCAGAAAGGCGGGACCAGTCGACATTCCCACCAGTAGTGCGACTCCTTTTTTCCCTGAATTCATGCTAGCACTGTTCTTTTTGATGTTCTTGTTCTTTGTAATGCGTGCCAGAATGTCTGTATCACAACTTCTTATCCAGTCACCCACTGAGAAGCATTTCTTTTTGTTTCAATGGCAAAGTACTTAAAGTAATGCTGCTACCAACACTGCAGGTATGTATTGTTGTGAATTAGTGTTTTGATAGCAATTAATACCTAGAAGCTTAAATGCTGGATCTTGTGGAATTTCTGCTTCACCACTGTCTTTGTCAGTTTATCAGTATATCAATAAACACAGAAGTGCAGATGGTGTTTCTGCTGTGTGTTTTTGAAGCCCCAGGGTTTATTCCCAGAAGGTGTACCACAGTTTCTTTATATAGCATCTATTCTGGGATACTTGAGTTGTTTCCAGATTCAATGTAAGGAGCATGTGAGTGCTAATGCTTTTTGTAAAAAAATGTAGACAAAAGTCACAACAGACTATCTTTGTTTACCAGTTAAGCGGTCTATCTTGTTTTATCAGTTTTTATATTATTTTCAAGTAGTGCTGCAGCGATTTGCTGCAGCACTATAAAAATAATAGAGGCTGTACCAATTTACATTCCCATCAAACACAAATAACATTTTCTTTTCTCCCTTCACCCTCACCAACATGCTATTTTTCAGACTTTTAGATAGATACCATTCTCACCTATATGGGATGAAAGTTCAGTGCTTTTGATTTGTATTTTCTGAGTATGCCAAATTAAAATTGAGCTTTTCAAATTTTTCCTATTGGTCATTTTAAAAGTCTTTCTTACAGAAGTTCTATTCAAATATGCCCTTTTTGAGATTGAGTTATTTGGTTTTTGTTGTTGAATTGCAGTATCTTTATATGTTTTAAATATCAACACTTTTTCTGGTTTATGATGTGCAAATATAATCTTCCAGTCAGTAAATTAATTACCTTTTAGTTTCTGTCATGTTTTCTTTCACTGTAGAAAAACTTCTGAGTTTGATATGATTTTATTTATTATGCTTGCATTTATTTACTTCGCTGTTGGAGTCAAATCTTTGGAGACATTTCTAAAGTCAGTGTCCATGTGTAAGATCTATTTTGTCTATGTATTTTATAATTTCCTATCTCACAACCAAGAATCTAATTACTCTTGTGTTAATTTTGTATGTGTGACCAAAAAAAATCTAGTTTCATTTTCTTATAAGTTATTTTCAAGCTTCCAGAAAACATTTATTTGTCTACTGTAATTCTTTTTTTTTTTTTTTGGTTGATCTCAGTGCCTTTATTTTGAATTTAGATTCTTACAGTCTATAAGTCTTTGTGTTCTGGTGGCACTCAGAACTTACTCTTGGCTCTGTGCTCAGGGATCACTCCTGGCAGTACTTGAGGGACCATACATAGTGTTGGAGATCAAACTAGGGTCAGCCTCATGAGCAGCAAGTGCTTTAACCCTGTACTATCTCTTCAGCCCCTACCCGAAAATCTTGGTAAATTGGATTCCAGAAATGCATTGAATGCTATTTGATCACTTGATCACTTGATCACTTGAATCCCGTTATTCATCGATTTGCTCGAGCAGGCGCCAGTAACATTTCCATTGGACCCTATCACATGCCAATGTAGCCCAATGGCATCTGGTTGATTCAGGAATAGGAAGAGCCTCAAACTGTTCCTTCAGGGTCGTGCTATGCTATTTGATAAACACTTTTAACTTTCATGCAGTAAATCTAGAGACTTTTGTAAAAAACTTAGCTAATATCTAAATATTCACCAACAATTTAGAAATTTTATTTAATTCTAACATATTGATCATATTAACTAATAAGGTTAAAATTTATGACTTGAACAATATATTGAATAAATTAATATACTTAATTTTACATTCTGATCAACTCTAGGATCTCAGTGATGTTTACATTCCTAAAGAGAAGTGAAAATATGGGTGAGAAGCCCACTTGCCATGGGTACTGATAATGCAACCAAATCACATACCTTGCAGGGGTTATGCAAAGTCACATCCAATGTAACTTCTGGTTTCAACTAAATCCTGCTTTATTAGCCAATTTTTTTAATTAAACATTTTATTATACCACCGTGAGATATACAATTACAACATTGTTCATGTTTGGAGGTTTCGGTCATATAGTGTTCCAGCACCCCGCCCTCTGCCATGTCTACTGTAATTCTTAACACTCTAATAAATTTATTTTCGATATCTGTGTGGGATTTTTGGGTTCTAAATTTTATTCCATTGCTCTATGTGTCTCTTTTTATACAAATACCACACAATTATTATTGTTATTGTTATTATTTATTGTCAGTTTATATATAGTCTAAAATAAGAAATTATCTATATTTTAATGTAAAAATTAAAATCAGAAGTTGCCTACATTTTTCTCAGAATTGCTTTTAGCTATTTGGTGTCTTTTGTGATTCCATATCAATTTTTTTTTCTTTTTTGGGTCACACCCGGCAATGCTCAGGGGTTACTCCTTGCTCTTCGCTCAGGAATTACTCATGGCAGTGCTCAGGGGACCATATGGGATGACGGGATCAAACCCAGGTAGGCCGTGCAAGGCCCCCCCCATATCAATTTTTAATTATCCTTTCTACTTTCTTAGAAGAATGTCACTTTGAATTTTATAAGGTTTATGGGCTATTTTTTTTAAACATTTTATTATACCACCGTGAGATATACAATTACAATGCTGTTCACGCTTGGGGACAGCTTAACCAAGTGTGTAAAGGACCTATACAAAGAGAACTACAAGACACTGCTTCAAGAAATAAAAGAGGACATGAGGAAATGGAAACACATTCCCTGCTCCTGGATGGGGAGAATTAACATTGTCAAGATGGTAATACTCCCTAGAGCTTTGTACAGATTCAATGTGATTCCTATAAGGATTCCCATGACATTCTTTAAAGAAATTGACCAAACACTTCTGAAATTCGTATGGAATAACAAACCCCCACGGATAGCTAAAGCAATCCTTGGGAAGAAGAAGATGGGAGGCATCACCTTTCCCAACCTCAAACTGTACTACAAAGCAGCAGTAATTAAAACAGCGTGGTACTGGAATAAAAACAGACCGGTGGACCTATGGAATAGAGTTGAGTATCCTGACACCCACCCTCAAAGACATGATCATTTAATCTTTGATAAAGGTGCAAAGAGTCCAGACTGGAGTATGGGCTATTTTTTTTTAATTTTTTTATTTTTACAATTACAAAGATATACAATTAAAAAGTTCATATTTGGGTTTTGGGCTATTTTAAGTGTATAAATTTTTTCAGAAATAATTTCTACTTAGGAGGAGAGGTTTAGACAAGACCTGGCAGTAATGAGGACCTGTTCCTACTCAGAGGTCATACCTCACTGTGTTCAGGGTACCATGCAGTGCCAAGCATCAAACTCAAGGCATATACATTTTATGTATTTTCCCTTCAGTATCCTCGGCATTAAGATTTATGTCTGAACATCTTCATTATTAATTCTTTCATAGGATTTAACTTTTTTGAGCATTTTATTGAATTTTCCAGTAGAAGTACTATTGACTCTGTGAATTTGTTTTATTTTTCATGAACTTGAATGTGCACAAAGAGAAGGGCCAATCTATCAGTGAGTTCCTTCAGTCACCATCAAGGGAGGCAGATTTGAATTTGCTAGGGAGGGAAAGGATGCCTCCCTCCATCATTGTTAAGTCCTTTCTTATTCTCCTTTCTGTCCCTAACAAATTCAAATCTGTTAGTTCTCAGGCCTACAAATAGTCTCAGGATCTGTTGCTGCTCACTGTTTAGCCCTTTCTAGGCTTCTTTAAACTCTGCATATGTGTGAGATGCTTGGTACTTGTCTTTCTCTCTTTGACTCATTTCATCAGCAGGATACTCTGCAGTTCCATCGAAGTTTCAGTGAACTGCAAGATTTCATCATTTCTTTCAGCTGAGTAATATTTACTGTATAATCTATTCTACAATTTCTTGTAGAATAGATTTGATAATGGTCTTCCCATTTGATATTGGTTACTTGTATTATTTTAAGGCTGAATGCATAGTGTTTTTAATCCATGATCTATTTACTAATGCCCAAGTTATTTTCACCTTTTAGTTATTAGGAGTAATGTTAGTGAGAACCTGGTTGTAGAAATTTCAATTCAAATTTCTGCTTTCATTTATTTTGGGATATATACTTAGAAATGGAATTGCTGCTAACTCTATATTTATTTAAAAAATAACCATCTAATTTTCCATAGCAATGCTATTTTAACTTTACACCAGAAATGCAAACTTTTTCAATTTTTCACTTCATCAGAATTATTTACTTCCTACTTAATTGCTCAAGGATTACATCAAGCATTTGGAGTACCATGAAATGTCAGGTATCAATCTGGCTTCACATATGAAAAGCATGTATTTTGGAAAATATATATTTTATATATATTGAAAATTATCCCCACCTTAAGACTGAAACTGGCTATAAGAATTGTTTCTCTAATAATAACTTGATTAAATTAACTTTTATCCCAATTTCCATATCCATTTGCTATTAAAGCTCTACTCCTATTTCTCTCACTAACCTCTCCCTGCAGGCTTCTCTCTGGGATCCACAGTACAATCTCACACTAAAGGAATCTGGATGTGGTGTGTGCCTCACCCCCAAAAAAGTCAGACCATATTTTAGTTCTTCTTGATACTGAAGGCCTGGGAGACATAGAGAAGGTAAGGATTTTAGAAACGCCATTGTGGAATAAAGTCTTTTATGTCTGAATGTTTTCAAATGTGTTAAATTGTTTTTAAATAAGAGCTTGCAATTAACTTATATGTGTGTATATATACATACATATGCAAGATATATACCCATTGTTATTTGTTTCCATTACATACCATAACCCAAGTGTAGCAAATAGATCAGAAAGTATATTCAAAATACAGAATTGTACAAGAGTAATAAGGGAATAGTATTCTAGCTACCTAATTAAGCTGAGCAACTTAATTTAGGTGCGTAAATTTAATACAATAAATCAATGCCTCAACTCTTCTCTACTGAGAACTCAAATTGTGAATTTGAACTCTGATGCCCCACACTTGTATTTAAATTTAAACTTTGCCACAAATTCAACTGACTTAGAAAATCATTTGATCTTGTGGGTATTTTAAGCAGATTAATAATATTATAAATTAAGGCTTTCCTGGATTATTTAATTCTTTAAAGTCAAAACTTAAGAAGTGTTTACTTTTCACCTCTCCTTCAAACTTAGGTACATAATTAGTGCCATGTAACTAAAATCTCTAAAAATAAATGAAATAAAATTTAATCATGTATTTTTAATGAATTTCAAGAAAATGGTTCAACTTTTTAATGTATGTTCTGTAATCCATAGTCTGGAAGGGAAGGAAAAGAAAAGAGAGAGAAAGGGAAAGAAATAAAGAACCTGCCATGGAGGTGGGCTGGGGAAGGGGAGGGAACCGGGGGCGTTGGTGGTGGGA
>JAJIBD010008536.1:0-76687 GCA_021461705.1 Cryptotis parvus | reverse complement strand
TACCATTCTTGAGCAGCAGTACAATTTTAAAAATATAAAGATGCATTATTTCTGATATAAAGTTACTTAAAAAAATCCAAAGTCTTAGGGGAATCACAAATCATAACAGGAAGTAAATGTTTTATTAATTTAATGTGCACATAATTACCAAATTTAAATACATTAAAAATTTTGTAAATGCCCCTAACTGTACAAAAAACGAACACCCACATTTCTTGTTAAAAAGCCCAACCACCTCCCCCATAAATACAAAAAACCCCTTATTTTCAGAGATGTCAAAAATGCATGCAAAAAATCTTAGGATGTTTTCTAAAAGCTTGAATTTTTTTGCGCTTCCCAGGACAGCTGTCTCTAATTTGGGGCCAGGAAACATAACGCCTTATTTGCCATGCCTTTGAAACTGTGCAGTCATCAACATGGAGAAACGAAACAGAGTAAAACCTGCACCATTATTGTTCAAATGCAAGTGCAATCTGGATAGCTTCTGGATGTGAGGATTATAAAACTAATATAAAAGTATTTCTCTTGTTGCTGGCTTAGCCACTTCTATTCAAGCATTATTTGCAGCTTTGCTTTACAGCAGTTGGTGCTAGAAGATACAAAAACATAGTGACCACTATTTATAACTGAGGGAAGAAACAAAACTTTAAACAACCCTGAGGGAGACACACATTAAAAATTCTGTTATTTATTTAAAAAGTTAAAAAGTTACATACCATTATTTAACAATTACTTTTCTGGACATTTCTGTCCTTTAAGTATGTGCATAAATAAAATTAAAATCAGCAATATTTATTAATCTTAATACATCAAAATAATATATGTACAGATATTAAAAAATTTTAGGCCTGTATACACTCAAATAATTTAATGTGACGTTCAAAATCAAAAAGACTATGTAAGGATGACCTACAGAGGACTCAGTCTATCTATGGCACGGAGTAAGACCCACACCGAGATTCACAGATGGTCTTCAAATAACATTCTGAAACCATCGGTTACAACTTAGTCCAACTTGCCTATGTTCAAATATAACTTCCTACAAATGCTTTTCCACCTACCAAAACATCATTCCTTGGGAAACAATATGGACAGATGAGATATAAAACCCTTATAAAATCTAAATGTTAAAAAAAAAGGAAGGGTGCCAAAAATAGAATTCTTTATGGTCATGCTCTAAAGGATGTCACTTACAATCAGATAACTGTGTTTTTAAGCTGCTACCTAGCAATTATGTGCTACAGCATTAAAATCAATGACAAAATGTACAATTCTGGGATATCAATGAAAGGTAATACTTATACATCGAGAAAATGAGTATGGAAATATGAAAGGACCAAGAGATTAAGTAACTAGGAAACAGCGCTGATTCACAGCTCGAGAGGTCTAAGATGCATAGCTTCACAGAATCATCCATGGGACAATTATTCTTATCATCTATGTATTAATATCGTAAAATACTTTGATGGAAAACCGATTATATTTTGTAAGAATCATCAGTGGCAATAGCAGGGAACAGTGACCCTGAGTTAATTTACATTTTTCTACAGTTGCCAAACATCATTCAGGTCTCTGCAGCATAAAAACATGGGAACCACCTGGTTCTAGAGTTCTGGGTAACGTTTGATAAATTGGTAAATATGAATCAGGAAAATAATCATCAGCTAGAAGCAGAAGTGCAAGCATGCTACTGGTTAAGAAGACAGAATAGTATCACCTAGTTTTAGTAGTATAGTGTCCATTTCACAGCAGTATCAGGGCCTGTGTTTATAACTAGGTTTTGCCAAACTGCTGGATCTTTTTTGAAAATCATCTTGATTTGAATTTAGGATTTAAGTATCAACCAAGCAAAGCAGAAAGATGGAAATATTTTTCTACATTGCTTTTAGGATCAATGAGTATCTAAACTTTATTATAATTTCTACAACCAAATATATTTAATGTTAACCGTCCAGTCCACAATAGGTAAGCGCTGACCACTCCCGCGCCATCTAGTGGCAATTAAAAAGTCTCCGAAAGTTCACACTGCTTTAAATGAATAGCAGTCTTTCAAAACCACTCTCCTTTCAAACCTCACTGATAGAAGAGACATATTATCAAACCCTAAACATCTCAGGAGGCAAAAGCCAAAACAAAACAAAATCCAAAAAATTGTCCTGTCTTTTTGGTAACTGAAAACGTAAGAGAAACAGACATCTAAAATGATTTAAAAAAAAAAAAAAAAAAAAAAACCCGAGAGAAAACAGAACAGGTATGGAGAGCCATTAGGAAGGTAGGTCTCACCTACTAGTGCCCAAAGAAAAGATCGCTCCCCCAGCCAGGGAAAAGGTCCTACAACATTTAACTGAAGCAAATTATACTAACGACACCAGACTTAGCACAAGCTCATTTAATAGTTTTGAGGGACATCTCATGAAGGCAGTGAAGCACCTTACTGATTAGAGAAGTAAAACCCAGGCATTTTGTCCTGAAAATGTAAAATTATAAAATGGAAATTACCTGAGTCGTTCGATAAGCAATACCATAAAACTAACTCCATAAACGCTACGCTTTTGGAGGGAACTGATTTGAATGTAAATTTGGGGCCTCGTTAATAAATGAGGATTTTTCCTAATAAGAGGGGTATGAAAATAAATTTAAAGGAGTAAACCAAGTCTCAAAAACTAAAATCCAGAAAGCTGATTGTTAACTTTCTTCTGCACCTAGCCACAGAGGGTAATTAAAAAAACAAACAAATCTGGAAACGTATATATAGAGGGGAGAGAACTCAAGAGTTAGTGAATGAAAATAAAAATGACTTTTTTTTAAACTTATGGGCCAATATCTTCCTTTTGTTATTTAAAAAACCTCTCAATTCAGCTCCCATACCAGAAAGGAACAAAAATGAAAATGGTACCAGTAAGATACACAGGATGAGAAAGCACTGAAATTACTTTCTCCTCAATACTGCTAGCTATCTGCACCCCACTGAGACTGGCTCACTGCTAAGTCATGGTGATGATCTGACATGACCCATTCTCCTTAACTAAAGCTTTAGCTTCTGTTGTTGTTTGAGGTTTTGGTGGCCATTCTGGGTCAACCAAGAGCTCCTGAGCCAGGGTACATGTACTTCGCCTTTGGTATCTTCTTCCTACAGCTTAGGGCCCAGGACAAGCAGGATTTTCCCCACCGATCCACAGACTCCTAGAAAATGAAAGGAAAAAAGAATTGCTACAGTTGATTATGAACTGCTAATATTTACCATAAAAATTAAAACACAGTATACCAAAAGAGGAAATGCTTTCAGAAAACAACAAAATATTTATATCCATGAATATCTGCTTTTGATAATTCAGGAACATAATTTTTAAGGTATTTTGCTTTTAATATAGATACATTAAAAAACCTATGTATGAATAATTTTTTATTCAGAAAGAGGAAACATCTTAATATTTAATAATATAAAACAATCATATGCTTTCCCAACTGGTCCTAGCGATGATTACTTTGAGAAGTCCTGCTAAAACACTGTTACTGTCAATGTCACTTTCCAAACAGGATGCACAATGCAGAACTGGTCGGTGGAAAGGAGAGCCGAGATCACATGTAATGCCAATCACACATTCAAATCCACATTCTTGTTACCACCGATTGTAAGATTATAGTTCCCATACGGTGCTCCACAATTATAAAGATATTACATAGGTAAAAAGCAGTATTTTACTTAGGATTATTTTATCTTTTGTAAAAACCTTTGCTGTCAGCAAGATTTTCCCTATCAATCCTGATGTTTTTACAGAATATAACGTTATAGGAATCTCAGAGAGTAAAAAAGCAGAGCCCTTAGTAATTACACAAAACAAACTGTACAGAGTCCATCAGAATTTGTCTAAAGCAAAATCTGATATAAATAAAATAAAACTAAGTGACAAGAGTTATATTCACTTGTGAAGAGTAGTTCATTCTTAATTGTTTTGGCTATTGTTTCTCTAAGGTAAAACTTAAATTCATATTACTTTGCCATCAACAGATAACCCAACTAAAATTGGTGTAAAGTTAAATAATGTACTGAAATGAAAGCATAACATAACTGAGATTGGTATTTTAACATTATTACCCCAAATATCTTAATAATTAAGAAAGGCAAATTTTCTGTAATATATTTTTGAGGCATGTTTTGTAAGTGATTAATGATGTGAACAAAAAATTCTTTGAAAACTTTTTCAATCCTTTGAATGTTAAGTGTTCTCTCAGTATTGAAACAATCACCAGGAGCTGACTCCTCTCTCCTTCCCCAGAAAGTGGGGAGCAGCAATGTGGCAGCAGAGAGAGAGAGAGACAAACTGAACAATAACCATGTATCTGGCAATGAAGGCTGCTAGCAAGAATCTAAGTAACCAACGATGGGCACAACTTAGACACAGTAAGTTGCAGGAAGGTGAGATGAGGAACCAGACATCTGAAGGTCGTTCACCTTCACTGCCAGAGCCTCTCACAAGAAGTCCACTTCTCTCGGATACAGAAGAGACTCGAAACTCTAGTTTCCATGTGAGCCAAGTGACAGTTTCTTTCCGTTGAAGCACATATACACAATGATCTGAAACGTGACTATTTGGAACCATTCTCACCACCTTGCCCCCGAAAGTGCTTAAGTTGTTAAATTTAACTGTGGAAAAGATCAATGTTCCTAAATCAACGTGAAAGATCTTTCATTTTTTCTTTAAATTTTAAGTAGCATGATTAAATGATCCCAGAAAAGGGTTATAATGATTTCTGACTTTGGGGGGTGAAAAAAAATAGGTCTTATCTGTCCACATGAGCTAGCAGGACTGGCAGGTAATGTGCACTGGGCTGATGTAAGTATACAGGCGAGAGTTTATAAATAAAAAAACACATACATATCTAAATCCACAGTTCCCTACCAGCGGAAAGTAAGACAATAAAATAAATTCATTACCAAAAAAAAAATCACAAGGTATTACTATTCGTTTTATAATAAGGTGCATGCTGTTTCTTTGTTAAATTCTATGTCACTATTAAAAGAAATGTGTATGTCGTAATTTTGCAAGCCAACCGAAAGGAACCCTGCGCATGCCCCGTCTCCGCTATAATCAGAAATTTTGTTCCTGTATCCTCCCATTCCCAGTATCACAACACAACAGATAGCACAGGCTGAAGAGTTTTGTTAGTTTACAATCATACCATTTTACAGAGTGCATAAAATCAACTAGTAGAGAGAATCAGGTGCCACAGGCATGCTGGCTTAAGAAGCAAAGTGAGGAAGAGGGTAGCAGCAAAGAGAAAAGCCAGCGCTGGGCCAGAGGCCTCGGACAGCAGGTAAGACGTCTGACATGCTCACACCCTCAGCACTCCGTGCGGTGGGACCCTGAGCCACACCAGGGGTGATCACTGAGTCAGCCAGGAGGAAGCCCTGAGTATAGCCAGTGTGGCCCCCAAACCAAAATAATTTAAAAAGCAAAAACCCTAAAACCCAAGCAAGCATTGTGCAGCCAGAAAGTGATGCGGCAGAACACCACGGGGCTTGGGCCAGACACTGTGTCTCAACACAGAGCCAAGGCAGAAGAGGCAGAAGAATGCTGGAGCCACAGCAATTGGTTCGCTTCTGAAAGCGATGGTCAACCAATCTATGTGTCTCTCTTTGAGAATAAAAAGAAGCCGTCACATTTCAGCAGAGAATCCACAAAAAAAAACTTTCAGAAGATCAACAGCAGGGGCCGAAGGAACAGTACGGGGGTCACGGCACTTGTCTTCCGTGCCATCACCGCAGGCTGATCCTTGGCACTGTGTACGATACCCCAGACCACAGGCAGGCGTGGCTCCTAAAAAGCAGAGCCCAGAGTTAGCCCTGAGCCCTGCAGTGTGGTCTCCCCAAACCAGATCTATAATTGAAATTCTCCTGCTTCTTAGACCATTCCAAGCTGTTCATTCTACAGTCCCCAAGCCAGTTTACTCATAGCAGTAAATTTGTAAAGAAAGGTTTTCGCAGGTAGCATATAAATGCAAAGCCATGCTTGTCGGATCAATGGTTATAATGTACAGTGGTTTTCATACAAGTTCTGTTCCATACCAATCCTGAATATCAAAAACAATCCGAATTAACATTATGTATGTCTACATAAGCTCAACTAACACTCTAGCATATTATTAAAAACGCCGAAAAAATACTGGAAGTTTTCCCCAAAAAAGAAAGAAAATTCTCTTGTACAAGTCCTCGGAAAGCATACACCTGCCACGTCTCTAGCTCTGCGCCTACCAATAATCAGCTCAAGACCACCAATACGGTTAGGCTCCAAACTTGGCCTGAGAAATCTGCGGCATGGATCTCCTCAACGAGGAGCAAAGCCGACTAGGGGCCCTCACTGGAACGTTTCACTTCTGCCAACGGGTGGAGTTCTGGGCAATTTTGAAGAAAAATCATCACTGATATCACCATTTGTGGCTTTATTGTTTTGATTTTCTTTTCTTGGACAGATATTATCAGTATCAAGAGTGGCTAAG
Organism: Cryptotis parvus; assembly: GCA_021461705.1. Lineage (NCBI taxonomy): Eukaryota > Metazoa > Chordata > Mammalia > Eulipotyphla > Soricidae > Cryptotis > Cryptotis parvus. Next base: position 70,189 of record JAJIBD010008536.1, on the reverse strand, counting down.
TTCCTACAGGAAAATATAGCTACACAAATGTCTTAACTGATGACTTGTAAATTTTTTTAAATCTGTTTAATTTTATTCAATGGGCATTTAAAAAGGCCAGTGAACAGCAATGGCATATACGAAAGAATTATTAATAAAAAAATTCTGGGGCCGGAGCGATAGCCCAGCGGGTAGGGCGTTTGCCTTGCACGTGGCTGGCCCATGCCGGCCCGGGTTCGATCCCCGGCATCCCATATGGTCCCCCGAGCACCGCCGGGAGTTATTCCTGAGTGCAGAGCCAGGAGAAACCCCTGAGCATTGCCGGGTGTGACCCAAAAAGCAAAAAAAAAAAAAAAAAAAAAAAAAAAAAAAAAATTCTTTCATTTCAATCAGGTAGCTGAATGTAGGTTGCGAGGCCCAAGGAGAACACAAGGCCTACTGTTATTTAAACATGTGAAAATAAATAAAAATGTCTATTAGTACAACTTTAAAATAGCATGAAATAGACATTTTTCAAAGATCTTCAAAAAGGACATGAAAAGCTCTTAGGCAGAAGGAACAGGGGATTATGATGCTGTGTTCTGATAACCTGTTTCTGAATTCCAGCTCTAACTGGTTCCTCCCTCTGTGAAAACTGGTTCAGATGGACCAAAGTTATCCCTATCTCTTTAGGTGGCATCTAGCAATTAACTTTTATATAAAATATCTGAGTGTCTACCACTGAACATAGGAATTAATAGTTTATCTCCATTTTATCATTTAATTGTTAAATTACTTTATATCTTAACAATCTTGTACATTATTTATGTGAGGCAGTATGACTGACTAAAAACATATTCTCTGAGTACTGCTTTCCAACTCCAAACACTGTCTCATGATGCGCATAACCTTGGTAAATCAAGTAAATGCTGCACATGTATAAAATAAAGTTAGAAATGCTGTAAGATGGAGAAGATCCTATAGATGTTGTAAAAAGCTGGTGGAGAGACAGATAGTCTGGATACGGCTGCTAGAGATTGCCAGGTGGGCTCTAGATTTCCCAAGCCAGTAATCTACAAGCTACAAAAAGCCTAATTTTGAAACTTTTAACCCACCTCAATCGTCTATATGAGAAGGAAGAAAAAGAAGAAACAAAACTTTTCTTCCCTTCAACATTAATACTGAAGACTGGAGACCTTGTGGGATTCTTGGTAGAAGAGCTCAGAGTGGAAGATGAAACAAGTGTGTAAAAGGGGAGAATTATGGCAGTCACAGAAGTTTTAGGAGCACAGTAAATTCCCTTTCCTTCATTCAGCCCACTGACCTAGCATCTCTCTAGCTCCTGCAGTCAAAACATTTAAAAGGAGTCTATATTTAAATCACTCTCAATCAAATCAGGGGCGTTCCCCATTTTCAATGGTCAGAAAGCAATTCACGTAAGGCCTGATGACATGAAGCAAAATTAACTCCCTGAAGCAACGAGGTTAAGTAACCAAATGGAGGGGGAAAGTGAAAAATCCCAACACACAGGAAATCTAAAGGCCTGTAATATAGCTCTGGTCACACCCACTACTAGGGACTGCTGGGCATTAATATTGCTTTGTGCTGCCCCCAACACACATATATAGCAACAAAATACCTGACACTCATTCCAGGCTCATTCCATCATTATGAAACTGTCCCAACTGAACACAAACAGGAAGGGAGGAGAAAGCACTCTGCAGGACCTCTTGTTAACAGGGCGACTCTTTATTGGGCATAAAGCCTACTGAATTATCAAAATTAAACTCAGGCAGGGGCGGATCAATAGACCAGCGGGTAGGGCGTTTGCCTTGCACGCAGCCAGCCTATACCGGCCTGGGTTCAATCCCGGCATCCCATATGGTCCCCCGAGCACCGACAGGAGTAATTCCTGAGTGCAGAGCCAGGAGAAACCCCTGAGCATTGCCGGGTGTGACCCAAAAAAGCAAAAAAAAAAAAAAAAAAAAAAATTAAACTCAGACAGTTTTGTTTTTTATTTTTTTGGGTCACACCAAGAAGTGGTCAGGGGTTACTCTTGGCTCTGCACTCAGGGGACCATATGGGATCCCGGGATCAAATGAGGGTAGGTAGGCCACATGCAAGGCCAATGCCCTACCTGCCATACTATCACTCTGGCCCCACTACTTAGTTTTTAAAAGGCTTAAAATAAATGAGTGACCCGACTCAGAATATCAGGCAAACCTTTTGAACTCTGTAAGTGCCTCATGGCTCAAGATGAATGAAAGGTCTAGAACTCACATATGTACAGCATGTCACCCACGAAAACCCTAACAGAGAGGAAGATAATGAGTGTTTATATTCAATTCCTCTGTGCGGAACTGTGATTCAGAGGTATAACTTTAACAAGTTTAAAAGTGTGTGTTTTGTGGCCATACCTGGCAGTGCTCAGGGCATCAAATGGAATGCCAAGGAATAAAACCCAGGTTGGCCATGTGCAAAAGTGCCTCACCTTCTGTGTTACCACTTTGGCCCCGAAACTATTTTCCAACAGGGTCTATACCTAACATCCCAACATCAGGAAATGGGTTGCATTCATCAGTTCTTCTCTCTCTCTTTTTTTTTTTTTTTTGCTTTTTGGGTCACACCTGGCAATGCTCAGGGGTTTCTTCTGGCTCTGCACTCAGGAATAACTCCTTGCGGTGCTCAGGGAACCATATGGGATGCCGGGGATCAAACCCAGGCCGGCATGGCCGGCTGCATGCAAGGCAAAAACGCCCTACCCGCTAGGCTATCTCTCTGGCCCCAGTTCTTCTCTTTTTAACCATAAAGCTTACATATATTTTAACTACGTTTCTTAATGGATTTAAAGTGAAAAAATCCTATGTCAATATTTGAATAAAATGAAAACTGCCTAAGAAAAAATCTCTGAATGATGAAAAAAAATTAAAAAGTCACCCAAAAATTACAGCACAATGAGTACTGATAAAAAAGAATCATAAATAAGTCCTTAAAATACTGATCTGATTGTGATTCATGTTGAAACAATTTTACATGAATCTCATATAGTTCTAGCAAGAATCATAAAACCCATAAAATTTAAACCAGACCAAAAAAAAAAAAAAAAGGAGGGGGAGATAATACCACGCCGGCTAGCTCAATCGGAGAGCAGGGAGACGGCTAAACATAAGGTCTTTACACAGTAGAAGATAGGGATTGGAATGGAAAAGAGACTTGCCAAGCACAAGGGAAAAGATTAAAGAAACACAACAGAACACCACGCTAAGGAACGCAGAGCACACAATCAAGAGTCTAGACAGAGTGAGGAATCAAGAGTAAGTGCTGATTTCCAACCTGTGGTGGCTGTGTGGTGGTGAAGCGATATTCTCCTTGTCTGTCTCGATTGAACACAACTTTCCAAAGGATCATGTCAAGGAAGAAGTTCTGAGAGATATTTCAGTGAGTTAAGAATTAAAAATGACCAAGTCATTCTTTAGTACTGTGCACAATTAGAAAGGTTCACACAATGCTGAAACATTAGTGAAAATGATTTGGTTTTACATGCAGTAGTCCCCCTTGCCCGTGAATACATATTACTAGTGGGTGCCTAAACTGGGTTACACCCATACACATACTGCCCTAATAATTATCAGATTTTTATTAAAAATTAAGCACCTTATGAAAAGCTTAAGACTCACAACAGTACCTCCTTTCCATTTCATATATTGCTACTGTAAAAGTGAATTATAATAGTTCTTACAGAAAATCAGAACTTTGTTTTTCTTAGAGAAGCTAACTAAAAGGCAATCCTAATAGGAGAGTGACTACATATAATGGATCAAAATCCTTAAGGCATTAAGGAAACCAATAATCAATGCTGAGATTAAATAAGTTCATGAGTTTAGCTGTTAATAAACTCTTCTTATGAATATTTACCACATTTATGCATGAGGTTTCCCCACTCTTCCTTATATACTGTAAAATTAGGAAATTAAACTGTATATGAAAGGACTCCAGGGATATATATCCCTGATTTTATAGCTTTTAGGTTTAGCCAATCTTGGTCTGATTAGCTTTAGAATCAATCTTCTCTCCCTCTATCAATCACTAACTTTTGTTATCCCATGCTAATTTTTTTATCTATCAAATGCAGCTTAAACATATACCTCAATATGACTATTAGCTGAAATGTCAGCGAGATCTGTGTTCAGTTCCATGAATGCAACTAAAACTGGAACTTTCAATGTTTCCATGCTACCTTTCTCCATCCCCCATTTCCATTAAATCACCAAAAGTAGACAGTTATGAGCTTACCTCTACCATGATGGACACAAGGGCATTGACAAAAACAATGATGAGCATAGTTATACGCCACTGATATGGGACACACTATCTGTAAGGGGAAAAAATTAAGTCAAAATTGTAGTACATAGTTTAATGCTTAATATGATATTAAACTTCCAAGTTTATTGATCAGCATATACCACTTATATAGTATATATTTAATTACTATATTTAGTTATATATACATATATAAAATTCAATATATACACAGAATATGTGTATATAATGCCACAAGATACATATCATATCCACTTTTCAGATGACCAAACTGTAAATAAAACACATTAAAGGAACAAGGTTGTGGGTTTAGTGGTAAGACACAAGCCATTCATGTGAAGGATCTGGGATCAATCCCTATAAGGAAAAAAAAAACCCAAACAAACAAACAAACAAACAAACACACAAATAAATGCACATTTGGTCTCTATCTCCAGTTCCTAAAACTACTGTAATTTCCTAAATGGCAGGGTGATAGAAGCACCTCACAATGAGTAAGTACAGACAGACGGACACACACACACACACACACACACACACACACACACACACACAAGACCAAAACTAAAAAGCAAAATCTCAATAAAGGCACTTAAATTGTTTTCATAGTATCTATATATATGCACCTTTGAGAAAAACTGTAAGTGATCTCAGGGAGGAAATAACATGCAGGTTATTTCCTTAATTCCCCAGGCGAAGCAGGCAAATGGATCAAGCTCCAACAAGCAGTGAGACGTCTAACCGGCTGTGAATTTCCGATCATACTGTCTTACTACTGAGATTCCAGACACAATTTCCCCTCGGATAACCAGTGATAAAAGATGTGCTTCAACCTTACCTGAAGAACCTGGTCGACAGAGTCCACCGGATACAACATGATGAACAATGTAAAAGCATACAAAATAATCACAGAGGCAACAAAAAAATCTGAAAAAGTAGAATAAAATCAGAAGTTTCTTTAAACAAAACACAACTGGTCTCCAGACAATTCTAAATTTGATTACTGAATGATATATACAAAGTAAGTACTTTGATATTTCCTAAACACACGGTGAGGTTTTCCCACAAGGCATTCATTTAAGTGATGTAAAAAAAAAAAATCACCATTTAATAAAAATATAAAGCATATCTTTATGGGCTACATTTTATTTCTGAGATAATCATGTGAGTCAAGGCCAATAAAGAGTACATCTATATTAGATAATATATGCAAAGGATTGTTTAAAAAATATATAAAATGACTACTGAATGTTAAATAAGCAGAAGAGCATTCTATTAAAGAATGTACTAAACTGAGGCATTTTAAATTAAATATTAAGAATATTTCTATTAGGATGGAAATGTGGCACAGTGATTAAGCACATGCCTTTCATACATGTGACATGGGTTTGACCCCCATCACTGAAAAAGCTAATAAAAAGGGAGGAGGGGCTGGGGTAGGTGTTATACTTCATCTGTGAAAATATTCTATTTAAAAAAATGATCAAACCCTATTGCTGGTCCTAGTATCTACACATGCTAGATTTCATTTAATACCAACATTTGGCAGAGTACCAGAAGGAGTAGCTACAACACTGAGCAACACTTTCGGGCGAAGGGGGTGCAAAAAACCCACAAACTAGTAACTGCTATTCTTGACGTGGGCTGGAGGCGACAGTACAGTGGCGAGGGTATGTGCCTTGCATGCAGCTGACTTAGGTTCAGTCCCCGGCATCCCATATGGTCCCCCAAGCACCACCAGGAGTAATTCCTGGGTGCAGAGCCAGGTGTAACCCCTGAACATCGCCAGGTGTGACCCAAAAAAGTAAAAATAGGAAACTGTGACCTGACTTTTTGCAAACCAGCACCAGCATTTCTTCATTACAACAAAGCAACTACTGTTCTACTCTCAGATATGGGATAAATTTTGGGCCAACCCACAAGCATTGTTGGGATGGCCCAAAAAATATAAAAACAAAATAAGGTTGTTCTATATATCAATTCATATCGTATCAATGGCAGGAGCACCCTCATCCCCAACCACAGTGTCTATGCTACAAGATCCCAAATGGACACCTAATGCTGACATACCAAGCACGCGGTATACTCATGATCTAGTCTAAATGACAAGCTGAGTACAGTAAGAGATTGATGAGACTAATACTAATAAGCCACCAATAACCCTAATCATGCTCAGTCAAGAAGGCACATATCACCTACTGCCAGAGGCACATCTCTACTGGTCCCTTCTGCAGTGGACTCAGATAAGAGAAATCAAGAATTCCAAGTGAGCACCGGGTGTTAACTGTCCAAACCAAAGAAAGACACTTGGGCTATACAGACCACTCGGAAAGAACGTATACTATTTTATTCTATTAAAATTACAATGTTGGGGCCGGAGTGATGGTCCAGCGGGTAGGGCGTTTGCCCTGCAGGCGGCCAGCCCGTGCCGGCCCGGGTTCGATCCCCGGCATCCCATATGGTCCCCCCAGCACTGCCAGGAGTGATTACTGAGTGCAGAGCCAGGAGAAACCCCTGAGCATTGCAGGGTGTGACCCAAAAAGCAAAAAAATTACACTGTAATACTAGAGTAATTATATTACAGTAAAATAGACTATGTTCCAGAGTCAGAGAAATGTATCTGTACAATAGGTAGGGTTCTTACGATGGACCTGGATTTGATTCCTGGCACCCCATATGGTCCCCTGAGCAAAAAGCCAGGAGTAAGCCCAGGAGTACTTCCCCAAATTTTTATCTACTGCTTCAGTAATTTTTTTTTTTTTTTTTTTTGCTTTTCGGGTCACACCTGTCAATGCTCAGGGGTTACTCCTGGCTCTGCACTCAGGAATTACTCCTGGTGGTGCTCAGGGGACCATCTGGGATGCCGGAATCGAATCCTGGTCGCCCACATGCAAGACAAACGCCTACCCACTGTGCTATCACTCCGCCCTCAATAGAGAAATTTTTTTTTTAACATTTTATTATACCACCGTGAGATATATAGAGAAATTTTTTGATCCTTCTTTTCTGAGTTAAAAATGCACAGGATTTGAGAGTTTAAGATTCCTGGGATTAGAGAAAAAAAATAAGGGTTTAGGTGCTTGCCCGAACGGAACAAATCCCTGTTTGATCACCAGAACTATATACAGAGCTAGTAGTAAGCCTCTAAATATTGCTGGGTGTGGCTAGAGAAAAAAAAAAAAACAGGAAATGTTTAAAATTTGTAACTTTATAAACTTATGGTAGCAACCACCATGAGGGTAAAACAAAAATAGTCTGTGAGGACTGATTATACATTGGAAGGACAGGGGCTTTTCTAGCTGTTTGTTTCTGTTTTGTGGCGTAGGGCTAGAACCCAGGATCCCTCATACACAAAGCAAATGCTCCACCAATGACTTACAGCCTGGCACTGCAAAGACAAACTTTCTTTTTTATTATTTTTGAAGGAGGAAAACAAGGTAGAAATCATAATAAATGCCAAACTTACAATTTTTGTAGCAAGGTTGCCTGAAGGGTTTTCCTTTAGAAAAGCAATTGCCACTATGAGGTACTGAAAACTGGAGATAAAGAACACTGTGGTGTTTTCATAATTTTGTATATTACGTGAATCAAGTTCAGTTTCATTGTAGAAATGTGAAGAATTCCAATGTGTGTTTCCTGTTGCATTACAAGCACTGAAACACACAAAAGAATTTTGTTACTAAACACAATACCCATTCACCCCCAAACCTGCTATATCATAAATACCTTCAATCATAGTCATGACATAAAGACAAATAAAGATCTAACCATATCTGGGGCCGGAGCGATAGCCCAGCAGGTAGGGGCGTTGCCTTGCACACGGCTGGCCCATGTCGGCCTGGGTTCGATCCCTGGCATCCCATATTGTCGCCCGAGCACCGCCAGGAGTGATTCCTGAGTGCAGAGCCAGGAGAAACCCCTGAGCATTGCTGGGTGTAGCCCAAAAAAGCAAAAAAAAAAAAAAAAGATCTAACCATATCACGGCAAGATATATAGAATGAGCAAAGGAGTAAAGGGTTTTTATTCCTCTTTAGACAGAACTCCCCAAACTATTGTTAAAAAAAAAGTAAACTAAGTTAATTTCATTAATAATCACCTCCCACTTATGATATGCTTCCCTCACTTTTAAATTCAGGGCACTACTTTTGCAAAGTAAACATATGTTCAACTTGCTGTCTCTTTAGCTATATATAATTAAGGGAAAACTTTAAGCTCATTCTGTGCCCTGGAAATGTGGATACCTCCTGTTGTATCAAAGTTATGATGGGCAGTAAGTTAGACGATGTGCATAAACATGCTTAGCAAAGCATGTGGAAGAGATCTTTAAAGTTCTCTAACTAGGGCTCTCTCTCTCAGTTCTATCTCCAGGTGAGCAAGACTGTCAAATATATATGGAATTAAACATAATTTCAGTATTTACTGTATTAAGTATAGGCAAACAGTAAGAAAATTTTAATCTGCCTCAAATGAATTCTGGGGAGCCGGAGCGATAGCACAGCGGGTACGGTGTTTGCCTTGCACACGGCCGATCAGGGTTCAATCCCCAGCATCTCAGACAGTCCCCCAAGCACTGCTAGGAGTTAATTCCTGAGCAAAAGAGCCAGGAGTAACCCCTGAGCACTGCCATGTGTAACTCAAAAAACAAAACAAGAAATTTCTGGAAATTCTGGAAAATTTCTGCAGAACGATTTTATTATTCCTTTACATGCTTGTACATATACAGATATATGCAAGCAAACAGCAACGTAAATTCCCTTCAAGCTTTCTAACAATTTTAGAGACAATCTCACGCAATCAAGAAAATAAGTTTTAGGAGCTGGAAAAATAGTATAGCAGGCAGGTGTAGTTCTTTTTTTTTTTCTTTTTTTGGGTCACACCCGCGATGCTCAGGGGTTCCTCCTGGCTCTGCACTCAGGAATTACTCCCCTGGCGGTGCTCGGGGACCATATGGGATGCCGGGATCGAACCAGGCCGGCACAGGCCAGCCGCGTGCAAGGCAAACGCCCCACCCGCTGGGTTATCGCCCGGCCCCAGCAGGTGTAGTTCTAAACGGGGCCGGTGGAAGGGGAATAAATATTTTAAAATAACAATGTTTACAACCTTACTAGAAAAACTAGAGGAAAAGATTATTCTTAGAAGAGACCCCAAAGTAATCTGGACATTTTATTTTATAGCTAAGGCAAGGACACTCAGCTGCAGATTAAGCAACAGTCACAATATCCCACTTGACAGGGATCATAAGCCCATGCCTGCCTGTCTTCCTACAAGATAACAGACATAAAGTAAGCTACACTCTAAGTATTTAATCAAACGTCATGTAAATTTTACATAAAATCGTAGTCTTTTCACATGCAGCATACAGTTATGAACGTGTTTGACCAACTTACTCTGATTGTGGGTGCCATACTTCATACCAAGGTTGTTGCTTGACCCAAAAGAATCCAAACGATTGAAATCCAATGCAGATGATGATCTGAGACAAACGGAGAAAAAGAAGGGCCCCAGATATGAGACCCGAGGGCGGTCTTTGAGCCACAAGCTCCTTCCAGGCATGATTTAAGCTCACTAAATTGAGAAGAAAAAAACTTATTTTACCCAAATTAGTTTGTTAGTATATAAAGACATAATCACAAGGAACAACATATATTCACCATGGTCTAATAAACATTTAACATAAAAACACAAACAGCAAGCTAGATGCCATGTGAATAACTTGTAAGAGTAATTTAGAATTTAAAATATGACTCAAGTCATTTTTATATTAATCTATTGGAAATCAGAGAAAACACAAGCACTAATACAAGCAAAAAAAATAATCTAATACAAGCAATGAAATACAAAAATGAATTACCACCACCCATGCACGTTTAGTTAAGAATTTATCTCCCAATCTTTACTTGCAAAGTTACAGTTAAAATAATACATCTTTCTTGTTACAAATACATTATTTCTTTAGGTATTAAAAAAGGTTTCAAATAATATCAAAACAGCAAAAAACATTTATAAAACCACTCTGATCACTTAAGTTTATACACTATATAGTTTCTATTTTTTCCTTTGGTAACGAGATGTTAACAGATACCAAGACTGGAAGCTGGAGACAGTACAGCATGTAAGGTGCTTGCCTTTGCAAAACACCTGACCTGGGTTTTATTTATTCCCAGCACTTCGGTAAGATCCCAAGTAGCCCCAGGAGTGATCCCGAGTGCAGAACCAGGATTAAGCCTGACCACCAGAGGGGTGTGGCCCAAAAAATCAAAACAAAAAAAGCTAAAATCTTTCCTCTCCTTAGATGATGTAGTACTACTTATACTCCGGACAGGAATTATAGCCTAAATTTAATGAAAGTACCTTAAGACAGACCGATAAAATGGACCTCCTCATTCACAGAGACCAATGCAGACTCCTCCCAAGGTGGGCATGGTATTCAGATTAAAGAAAACTAAAAGGATGTAACTAAATTAAATGGTGAACCTGCAGTAGTTCCTAGGCTAGCAAACTTAGGGGGTAAATAAGAATAAAGGACATTGACAGCACAACCAAGACACAAACCTGAGTATGGGCTGTAGAATAATAGTATCACTAACTATAATGAATTTCCTGATTTCTGTAACTGTATTTAGTAGTGGAAGAACTTTATTTTTAGAGACTAAATACATAATAAAATATTTAGGGCAAAATTAACACAAAATCATCCTCAAATATTTCAGGAAAAAAGATGAGAGAGCAATTAAAGAAGCAGAGCAAAATATAAAGTGCTAATAAAAGAACACTTCCAGGGGCCTGAGCGATAGCCCAGCGGTAGGGCGTTTGCCATGCAGGCGGCCTGCCCCTGCCAGCCCAGGTTTGATCCCCGGCATCCCATGTGGTCCCCCGAGCACCGCCAGGAGTAATTCCTGAGTGCAGAGCCAGGAGAAACCCCTGAGCATTGCCGGGTGTGAAAAAAAAAAAGCAAAAAAAAAAATATATATATATATATATATATATATATACACACACACACACACACACACAAGTTTAGTAATTTACATCAAGATTTCATGTACTTAAAAAAAATAATAAAAATACTCACTTGTAAATACCACTACCAAAATGATTGCCAGGTCGATGAAGAGAAACTGGAAGTCTCCTAGATTACTTAAGATCTGCAAAAATTCATACAACAGAATTTATTTTTATAGTACCATGTCAATACTATTTCCCCTAACTTTATAATTTGTCCCATTAAATAATGACAATTTCAAAACCATTCTTGGATCTGTTTAGAAATGGAGTCTCTGCCTCTGCAATGATCCTGGTGAAGCACTCAGCTCTTCCTCTCTCCCTCCCTCCGCCTGCTTCTCTAAGCCCTCCTTGCTCTCTACAACCTCCAAATTCTTCCATTAAACTTTTGGATAAAATGCAAACTTTTACTTATAACATACAAAGGTCTTCACATTTAAAATTGAAAACATCTTGGGGCCGGAGCGATAGCCCAGCGGGTAGGGCGTTGCGCCTTGCAGTGGCCGGCCTGCGCAGGCCTGGGTTCAATCCCCGGCATCCCATATGGTCCCCCGAGCACCGCCAGGAGTGATTCCTGAGTGCAGAGCCAGGAGAAACCCCTGAGCATTGCCGGGTGTGACCCAAAAAAGAAAAAAAAAAAAATGTTTAATCTGTATTAAAGGCAAAAAAAGAGAATCATCTCTTATGCAAAGACCTTCAGCCAGTTGTTGGCTTTAAGGAAAACGCTATTTCCGCATTACTGAAATTTTCAACCTGCTACTAAAGGAAAGTTTACAGATGCCACTTGCATACATTTCAAATTAATGGATGCACTTGAAATCCAACAAATATTGTCAATTTCAATGCAAATATCTTAATCCTGAGTGCCATCGCTGTATGCACCATTAGTACTCACAGAATACAGTAGAGTAACACTGAAGTACTGTATGATGCTGTACAATGCCATAAATTTAAACACACAGAAGGAAGTCATTAAAGCAGCACGGCCTTCCCTGTGGAAACAATTGTTGGTGTGTAAGTACAGATTTTAAACTACTCCAAACCACAACAGCAGATGAACATCAGCATTCAATAGATACTACGAAAGTATTTTTTCTCCCAAGAGCTAAATAAAAATAGCAACTGGCTAGTAAGTTTCACATCTGACATACTCTAAAAATATCAACACAAATTCGTATTATTTCTATTTCCCAAATTAGAGCAAGCCGCAAAGAGATGTGATGATTGTCAGTGTGTACTACCTGATGAGGTTTGGCACACAGGAAATACTAGGCGTTTTGGAGGTAAAAAGGAGACGCCACTGAAGCCTCAAGCTCTGACAGGGAAATGCCTCCATGCGCCCGGCTTCAAAGCCTAATGGTTTGGAACAGAAAAAGGTTTAAGTTTCATGCAAGTGACTTAGGGTATAGAAAGAAGTATAAGTTACATTAAAAATATACTTACACCACAATCATTTGCTCCATCACCGCACATCCCAACAAAGTAACTAAGGAACAAAACATTTATTAAGATACTTAGATCTCTTCCAATACAGAGCATTAAGCCTACAATTTCTGGCAGAGTTTGCCCTTGAGCTCCAATGGGTGTAGCCTTAACCTCTCCCCAAAAATCTGACAATCATATACTAAAATATACACTCACTGCCAACAAGATGAGTGAATGAACTCTGCATCAGTATATCACTGGAAACATATTTATGGATACTCTAACCAGGAAAATGGAGCATGAGTTGTAGACTTAATATTCCATCAACAGTCAACAATTACAGGTGAGTGGGATTGGTGTTGGAATACTGACTGCCTGCCACAAATCATCATGAACAACTTTGTAAACCACACTGTTTAAATAAAGTATGGGGAGGGGTGGATTATAGGAAATAATTCATTTCCAGGAAGGGTATTTCTGGAATATATTTATATAAAACATCTTCCATGCGATAACTCGTCTTTACAAAACTGTAGATCAGCTCGACTTACTCTACATTCTGCAGTGCTTCCACTAACTGTGTCTTCTGATCAGGGGCCATGCGAGCAAATACCGTGCCATGCAACATCAACTGGAAAAAAATAGGAATTTCTTTAAAATATTGCTACCCATGTATGCAATTAAACATATACATAAGAATAAATTACCAACCTTGGGAACAAGATCTTGAAAATGTTCCAGTATCACAGAAAACGATTTTCCATTCATTGCAAAATGATAGCGCATCACCTGAAGATCCTCCAGGCTATCAGTGGAACAAACTTAACTGGAATACCCTGTGTATAAGACACGCACAAGAATAGTCCAATTAAGTAACACCTTTCTTTTGCATTATGTGATCAGGGGCTAGAGCTACAGCACAGTGGGGAGGCGTTTGCCTTCTACGTAGCCGACCTGGGTTTGATGACTGGGGGTAAATCCTGAGTGCAGAGCCGAGATAAGCCCCTGAGCATCAACAGGTGTGACCCAAAAAGCAAAAAACAAATAAAATAAAAATAAAATGAGAAATAAATAAATGGATAGATGGTAGGTAGGTAGGTAGGTAGGTAGGTAGGTAGGTAGGTAGGTAGGTAGGTAGGTAGGTAGGTGGGTAGGTAGGTGGTGGTAGGTAGATATAGGTAGGTAGATAGAGTAGAGAGAGAGAGAGAGAGATAGATAGATAGATAGATAGATAGAGAGAGAGAGAGAGAGAGAGAGAGAGAGAGAGAGAGAGAAAATGTGGTCAGGGAGCCAGAGCTGGGAGTTTGCCTAGCACACAACCAGCTGGATTTGATTCCCAGCATCTCATATGGTCCTCTGAGTATCTCCAGGAGTACTTCCTGAGTGCAGAGCAAGGAGTAACCCCTGAGCAGCACCAGGTATGGTCCAAACCCTCCCCAAATAAGTACAATAAATTATGAACTATTACAGGGCAAGAAGAGTAGAGGGTTTTACAGTTCCTAGCCGAAAACGGCATATAATACCAGCACCATATATGGCCCTTCAAGCTCTGCCAGGAATAATCCCTGTCCTGGGGCAGGAGTAGTCACAGCAGCACTCAGCTACGACTGCCCCCACCCCCAAAAAAGGTTTAATTATTTCTTCTGGTATTTCACAGACACTGAAAGTTTTGACATTCACTGACAATAACAGGAATTCAATGTCAACAACCTTTTTTTTTTTTTTTTTTTTTTTTGGTTTTGGTGGGCACATCCGGCAATGCTCTGCACTCAGAAACCAGTCCTGGAGGTGCCTCGGGGATCATATGGGATGCTGGGGATCGTACCTGGGTCAGCCGCATGCAAGGCAAACGCCCTACCCACTGTTCTATTGCTCCGGCCTCCTGAAACTTTATTTTGGAAAAAATAAAACCCTACTTGGGAGCTGAGAATACAGCAGGTAAGATGTTTGTAACTAGGCTGACCCCAGTTCAATCACCACCATCATACATGGTTTCCTGAGCACCACACCGTAAGTGACGATTCCTGAGCACAGAGCCAGGATGAAGTCCTGAGTATAGCAGGGTGTGGCTCAAAAACACAAACTAAAGGAAGTTGAGGGGACCAGATTGATAATACAAAGGGCTATGGTTCACGCCTTGCATGACGCCAACTCCAGTTCATTCTGGACCCGGCAGCGCATGGTTCCTCCAGCACTGCAGGGTTAGTCCTGGAGGGCACTGAGCACCAGCAGGGGAGCCCAGGCAGCCCTGGGAAGAGCAGGTTCACAGAGCAGCAAATCTCAGATCCTGGCATTGAACTACCAGCCCAAGGGGCTGAGAATTGCTGGGTAAGGCTGCAGGCTCCTGAGCACTGCTTTGAGACTCCATCCTCTCCCCAGGAACAAAATAAAGCTTAAGGAAGACTAAACATCAATCAGAAATGTCTATTAACTATTATGAACTATTTAAATCATTACTACTTTGAAACAAGGCCAATAGGATTCTTAAGTTTTAGAATTATGCTTAATTTTGGCTACAGACCAAATTAAACATTGAGGGTACAGGAGCTACCTCAGTCCAAATGAGTCAAACTTCCCGAGATGCCACGGGCTTCTGTCTTCATTTACTTTTCTTATACATCCCTTCTTACTTTTAGAAAGCTTCAAGAGGAAAATTTATCTTTACCTCTGAGTCAATTGCTGATGAATTACTGATCTGTGTTAGGGTGTCTGCATAATGCCAATTTATCTTGGCAACTTTCCCATCCTTTGGAGGTAATGCTTCAGCAATAATAACTTTATCTTGAGGTAGTATCATCCCACAGTCTCTGGCCACAGAGACAGCAGTCAACATGTTGTCACCTAATTTCAAAACATTGAACATACATTCAAATTAAAGTGAAAACATGAATGTTCACAGTACCAAGATCTTACTAAGAACCTATAGCCATTCTTATGACTGAGCTGGGCAAAATGAAGATAATGTATGGTCCTAACTTTCAGAGTTTAAAAATAACAAGATAAGAATATTTTCATCAGGGGCGGAGAGATAGCCCAGCGGGTAGGGCGTTTGCCTTGCATGCGGCCGGCCTGGGGCACTGGCCCAGGTTCTATCCCCGCATCCCATATGGTCCCCTGAGCACTGCCAGGAGTAATTCCTGAGTGCAAAGCCAGGAGTAACCCCTGAGCATCACCGGTGTGACCCAAAAAAGCAAATAAATAAATAAATAAATAAATAAATAAATAAATAAATAAATAAATATAAAATATATATATATAAATATATATATTTATATATTTATTTTTTTCATCAAAGCAAACCTCAAGAAATATATTCAAGCACACAGATGCTAAAGCTACTGTCACACATACTTCTAAAATGCAGCACGCTTCTGGGGCAAGAGAGACAGTACAGAAGGTTAGGCAACTGCCTTGCACTTTGCTGATCCCAGTTTGGTACTACAGATGGTATATGAGCAACACCAAGAGTGGTCCCAGATCAGAGCCAGGAGCAGGCCCTGAGTACAGCCAGGTACGGCAAACCCTCCCCCTCAAACAGAGTACATTCTCAATCATTTTGAGTTATATACTAGTTGTACACTCAACTTGTAAACCCCCCCCCTCAAACAGAGTACATTCTCAATCATTTTGAGTTATATACTAGTTGTACACTCAACTTGTAAACCCTCCCCTCAAACAGAGTACATTCTCAATCATTTTGAGTTATATACTAGTTGTACACTCAACTTGTAAACCCTCCCCTCAAACAGAGTACATTCGCAATCATTTCGAGTTATATACTAGTTGTACACTCAACTTGTAAACCCTCCCCCTCAAACAGAGTACATTCTTAATCATTTTGAGCCATATACTAGTTGTACACTCAACTTGTGCCACATACAAGGCAGGTTTATAATAAGTATCCCTTCAAATAGCCCAGGGTGGGGGCCGGAGCGATAGCCCAGCGGGTAGGGCGTTTGCCTTGCACGTGGCCGGCTCATGCCGGCCTGGGTTCGATCCCCAGCATCCCATATGGTTCCCCGAGCACCGCCAGGAGTAATTCCTGAGTGCAGAGCCAGGAGTAGCCCCTGAGCATTGCCGGGTGTGACCCAAAAAAAAAAAAATAGCCCAGGGGTGACTGGTGGTTTATAGAAGAATACTAAAGCAGTATCATTGGAAAAAAAGAGTAGGTAGGGGTAAGATTACACACATGATGAGCATATAACTAGAAAACAATCTTTATGAGTTGTGAAGCAAAGCAAGACATACAACTTCTCGGTAATAAGAAGGAAAGAAAGAGAAACTGTAAAGATAGTGTATCAAGAGAAACAACTATAAACTTATAAAGAAGCAGGCAAAGGTTTGAGAAGCTCAATGCTACCAGCACTAACAGATAGTGTGATTTTTTTTTTGGCCCCAATTCCTCACACTATCTTTCAGGATGACTTTCTTTGACCAGACAGACCTGCTTGTGATCCATAATCAAGAGAAAAAAAAGATGGGAAAGAAACAGATAGAAAGCACTTTGAAGAAGTCATCAGAATCAAGACTTGCTGGAATGCTAATATACTTAGTTACTTAAATTATATGGTAGCAAGTACCCTGTTGAATGAATCTGAGAGTCTAAAACATACTCTATACAGGTCTTTTCAATATGAATCTTACTGAATATATATGGGTCACAAAGTATAAAAGTATCTTAAATCTATTTTCTAAGAAAAACAAATGTAGAGCTGTTACAATTTAATAGTCACGAAGAGGGTAATATAGATTACTAGATAATCTAATATTATCTAGTATATTAATAAACAGCAATTTATAATACCAAAAGAATCATGTAGATGAAAAAAAAATCAAAGCCAAAAGCCAATCTGAGTTTTCACTATCATGCATTCAAGCAACAATAACAAATGTACTATTATATATAAAAATATAATCCTAGGGGCCAGAGTGATAGTTCAGCGGGTAGGGCGTTTGCCTTGCATGTGGCCGACCTGCGGTTCGATCCCCAGCATTCCATATGGTCCCCTGAGCACCGCCAGGAGTAATTTCTGAGTGCAGAGCCAGGAGTAACCCCTGAGCATTGCCAGGTGTGACCCAAAATATAAAATATATATATATATATATATATATATATAATCCTAAAAAATAATGTCCATGCTTCTAGCTTGTATTGCTTATCTTCCCGTTGTTCATCGATTTGCTCGAGCGGGCACCAGCAACATCTCCATACATCCTGTCACATGCTAGTGTAGTCCAAGGGCATCTGCTCACTCTAGGGACATGAAGAGCCTCAAACCATTCCATCAGGTCATGGGAATGAGGTCTATAATTGTTACTGGTTTTGAGCATATCTAATACGACATGGGTAGCTTGCCAGCCTCTGCCGCGAGGGTGGGGTACTCTCAGTAGTAGGCTCTCATCGCATGCATTTACTGATGAACCGCAATGGGGAGAGATCGGCTTTTCTCTGGTTTCTAGCAGAGTTCCAAAAGTTGTAGAAAATACCCACTAGTAAATATATTCATCCCTCAAGAATCATGAATCCTAGTAGAGAAAGCAAACCTACAAAAGACTAAAAGGCATAGTGTAAGTACCACAAAAATATTAAACCAGTAAGAAAAAAATAGCAATTAAAATTTTATAGTATGCCTTATACTGTTTTATTATACTTTCAAAATAGAATTTGCTAGACCAAATATTTAGAAAAATATTCAAAGCTGAAACAGGGGCAACCTAGGAAGGAGTCACTAAGCTATACCCTTTCATAACTAACTGATAATCCCTTAATATTATACAATTTGAACTACTGTTCAATTTTTTTTTATTCTTTTAAAAAAGTCTAACCTGTGACCATGACAGTACGAATGTTGGCTTTATGCAAATCTTCAAGTACTGCAGGGGTTTCTTGCTTTAATTTGTTCTGCATTATAATTAATCCCATAAAATCCATATTATTTTCAATGGTATCTCTGCAGAAAAAGAAATTTTAACACAATAATTCAGTCACGAGAACACTACAAAGTGACAAAGCAATTAAAATCCATAAGTATTAAACACTTTATAGGCTGACTAAACTATAAATGAAAGTTTACAATTTCCATTGCTCAAGAATTGAGTCTGGAAAATTAATTCCCAATATAAATATTTTGGAAGTAAATATTACTCAGATACATGGGAATATAAAGATCATTCACAAATGTGTCTCTGTAAAGTATTAAACGCAACCAGTATTGAGGAATATTCTCCTCTGATCCACAAAAAAATTAGCATAATAAATTATTCTTCACCAAGCAAAATATTCAAAATATTGAGAAAGATGAGGCTAGTCCTTCAACAAGCTGGATATTTACTATGTACCAAGAAATATGCTAGTAGCAGGGCAGTGAGAAATGAAAGGCATATTGTTCTCATGATGCTCCTGTGGGGAAACACAGGCAACAAAAAAGAGGCAGGCAACAGCATTCACTTCGACACAATGGAGAGATGAACTCTCTTCAGTGACAGCAGATTCTTTTAACAATCTCAAGAAAACAGTGCTCACAAAAAAAAAAAAAAACCCCCCCACTGGACAAAAAAAGGGACCAGAATTTCAGAGTTGGAATAAACAAGAAGTTTATCTATACCAAAAAAATCATTAACAAAGGTGCCTTAAATAAAAACCCTTAAGACCTAAATGTCTCTGAATTCATTTGTAGTAATGGTTGGTAAAGAGTCAATGTAATCAATATTGCTAGTGATAATACTTGTAACTGTTTTCCTAACTCCTCCTTGAATGGTTTTGTCCTCAAAAATCTCATCTTCTGACGTGTACTACAATACTCAAGAATAAAGGTTCGAGCTCTAAGAGAAATGTCAAAACCTGCTCCACAAAGTAGAATGGAAACAGAGAAGGTTTCAGTGGAAGAATCAAAGAAGGAAGGAGAGAGAGGTAAGTCGACAAGAGAGTGTCAGCACAGAAGCACAGTCAGTTCCAGGGCAAGTAAGAACATCTCAACAGTCAAGAATCAGTCCCTGGGCCAGAAATGGTACAGAGGTTAAGGTGCTTGCTCGGCAGGGGGCTGATCCTGGATAATTCTCAGTGTCACATATGGTCCCACAAGCACTGTCAGGAAGACCCATGAGCAGAGTCAGCAGAAAGCCCTGAGCACTGCAGAGTGTGGCCCAAAGACAACAAAAAAGAAGTATTAGTCATAAGGAGGGAAGCTGTAAGTGAAGACGCTCTAAAGAAAAAATGCCCCTCACAGAGAAATTAGCATATCCTATTTGACGTCTGTTATACCCAACCATGCATAAGCATCCGATCGCTTGGTTGATTGCTTGATGATGCTTAGACAACATCTCCCAAATAATGTCTTAATGGACAGACTACTACCTTAATAGACTGATGTAGTTTTACCTACCAGCTGTCTATCCAATCCCTTATTTTCAGACTTTGGAAAAAAAAACACGAGTGTGCTACGCTGTCCTAGTCTTTTGCTTAATGTGCCTGTAACAGTACTACTAATAGTATGTAATGTAAGCAGCAACATACTTACCATTCACCCATTCATGGTACTTATTACATTGTTTCTACTATTTAAACAGTAAACTAGTGTACATGTAAACATAATGCTTTAGATTCAAATCCTATGCTTGGTTGGGTTAAACTGTACAACCAATTTAAACTGTGATGGGTACTAAGTATGTTCTTTACGAGTTCGTAATAGCACAAAAGGGGTATGTTGTTAAAATTCTCAAATATCCCCAAAAAGTTTGGCATTAATCTTTTCAATTTTGCCAATCTTAGAAGTAATGTTTCACTGATTTTATCTCGGTTTCCAAGGAAATGGAAGGACCTTTGGTTATCAGCATGTCTTTTTAAAAACATATTTATATGCTAACTTACATGTTATCATTTTTCCCATTATATTACGTGTCTTAACATTTGTGAACTCCTCCACTCAGTAATAGAGTATTTTTTATAAAAATTTCAGGCTGGAGTCTAAACAGAGCGCAATGTTGCGGCGTCCTCTTTGGAGAAAGACAAACCCCACAGAGGAAAGACTGGACAGAAGTCTCTGAATGAACACAGTGGCAGAGGAGGCAGACGGAGGACAGAGGCTGAGAGGCCAGGGAAGACCTCAGTGGCGGAGCACCCACAGGCTACCAGGAGCCACCCTCGTGCTACGAGCAATCCTGGAGTGCTGTGGTTTATGACCCCCAGTGTGACAACGAAGTGTGGGCTTCCCAGTGCACCACTACCATGCGTGTTCAAAAGCCACATACATGATACTACCAGTGCTGATGACTTCACCAAAACCGCAATTAGAACACAGTTGTCACATCACATAGTAGACACTGGGGAATACTTATTGACTTGTGTTATTATGTAAGAGCTGTACTGTTATCTGAAACACCCTAACACCGCACTGCCTGTGCTGCTCAGGTTCAATACAACCACATACACATTCAGTTTATGCAGACCCAAAAATGGCGCACTAGTCATTAATCACCCTTACCTGCTAATATTCTGTACTTTATGCCATGTCAGTTTTGACTCCAATTTTCTGTGTGCAAGAGCAATCACCACGGAAGCCCTGTTTAGTGTAATCTTCTAAAACTTTTTCAAAATCAACAGGAACTTTTCAAAAAAAAAAAAAATGTAATGTCACTGTTGGAACAGATAATACAAGTCTGCACACAAACACCAGCACTGTGTCCAAAACCCAGCTGCTTCCTCACCTGTTTCAGGTTTGCAGAGACTGGCAACAACCTCGGGAGCCCCTTTCATGTATGCGTCCATTTTCTTGTCCCCTAGCACCCTTGCAACCACACTCATACGTTGCAAAGCAGAAGAAAAAGGGAACTGGCGAACGATTCCAATCTCATAAATAGCCTATGTAATTTCAAAGGATACAAAACCATTATTCTTTAAGAACTAAAAAAAAACATACTTAGGTAACAAAAACATCGTTCCGTCACTTACCGGAAGTTCAAACAGCTCCTAAAAGCAAAATAAAAAAGAAAAGTACATATTAAAGTTCACTAGCATACTTATGTTAAAAGCTATTATGCTTGTCTACAAAACATTTGGAAAAAAGGTAAGAACTTTGAAAATCATATTTCAAGATTTTTATGCACAATTTAAAAACATATGTATTTTAATATTCTGCTATTATCGTTTTTAAATGTTGGTTTTTGGGCCACAACTGGTAAAGTGCAGAGGTGATTCCTGGCTCTGCACTAAGGAATTACTACTGGCAGTTCTTGGGGGACCATACAGAATGCCAGGGAGCAAACCTGGGTCGACCATGGGCAAGGTAAGCGCCCTACCCACTGTACTATGGCTCTGGCATTAAACTATTAACACATCAAGCGCTAAAATAAATGAAGAGAACGCAATGGAACGAAGTATTCCTATGAAATTTTAGAAAGATGCCATTAGAAAGGAAGTATAACTTGTTTTTTAATTGCAAAGCACTAAGTTGCTCTGTAAACAGGAAGTAATGGTGTTGAGAGTTAATTATGTTTTCAAAGAATACCTACAACATGTCAGTTTAGAGATTCTAATAAAAGCATTAAAATACACACAAGAATAAAGTAAAAATCACATGATTTCATCTTTTAGCAAAGCTTCAAACCATGGACTAAATGCAGGTAATGGTATTAGCCATTTTAAAATGATTTCCCAGGGGCCTGAGCAATAGCCCAGCGGGTAGGGAGTTTGCCTTGCACGCTGGCTGGCCTGTGCCGGCCCGGGTTCGATCCCGGCATCCCCATATGGTCCCCTGAGCACCGCCAGGAGTAATTCCTGAGTGCAGAGCCAGGAGAAACCCCTGAGCATTGCCGGGTGTGACCCAAAAAGCAAAAAAAAAATAAAAATAATTTCCCAGCGGAGAGATAATCTAGCAGGCAAGGCGTTGTTGCCTTGCTTGCGGCTGACCCGATTCATCCTCGGCATCCCATACGGTCCCCAGCACCGCCAGGAGAGATTCCTGAGTATAGAGGCAGGAGTAGCAAGAAGTAACCCGTAAGCGTTGCCGGGTGTGACCCATAAAGTAAACGGATTTCCCACCATTCCTTGGTTTCCCGCAGGTGCAGCCTCAGGAAGCAGCTGTTTGGGAGGCCGAACCACAGTGGGCATGATCCGATTGTGAAGTGCAGTTTCCTCTTCAGTTGCTTCTTCCAGAATCTGAAAGAAAAATATTGAATACAATGTTCCATAAAATTCAATTAACAGTTCTACCTTTAAATGAACTATTATAGCTACTTTTAGTGAAGAAAATTAGTTCCAAGAACCAAATGAGCACTGCTGATCATTCAAGAAGATAAAATAAAACAAAAGCTTATCAGATTTTAGCAATTTAATGGGAGAGAAGAGACAGAAGTTAAAAATAGAGAAAAAATAAAGCCCACTGGGTTAGAGGCTATTGCCCTCTTCCTCTGCCTCCAACCCCCAAAAAAAAAAAAATCCAGGAAGTTCTTAAGAGTTCCAAAAGTTTCAGTGTATCATCCAGGGACTCCTATCAGCTAACAGGGGAAGATTCTTAAAGGAAGCAGAGCTCGAGCAGCGTCAGCAGAATCAGACAGCATCAAGAACATACAGAAGTCAAAAGACCAAAGTTAAATGTTTCAGTCTTAATACCGCTACTAAACACCACTTTATTTTTTTTTTTCTAAACACCACTTTAAATTTTATTTTTGAAACACTTTTTGGGAGCCCATAGGAGTAGCACAGGGGCTTAAGGCACCTGCCTCGCAACTATATGATCACAAGTTCAACTTCCATGGCCCATGTGCACCAAGCAAGATCCAAACAACTTTTCTTAATAGCAAAGTACATGACACACCACAGCCAGACGCTTCTGAGCACCATTTACAGGAGGCTAACCACCAACAAACACAAGGAAAAAGATGAGCAAACCCCATGATTAGAAAGTGTGACCCCTGGCTAGCGTAAGTACCACAGTGACCTCTCAACAGTAACCTGTGCGTCTCAACCAAAAAGTGCAAGGCCCAGTAAGGAAAAGAATGCAACCTGGGTGAATGCCCCACAGCGATACAAGAACTGCAGCCTGACCTAACTGTGTGGCCCCTGGAGACGTAGCTGAACCGCAAGAACCACAGCCAAGTATGTGTGCAACCCTCGTCACTTCAGCACAACCGCAAAGGGAAGGAGAGGGGGATGATTAGTTATTGATTCTAAAAAACCTTTTTGGCAAATAAGAAAAAAAAAATAATAGTCAAACAAAGCTGGATACCTAACATGAGAAATAAAAAAATAATTACGTTGACTCTATAACTGGAGGAACCAATCAATTAGAAAATAATAGAACTGTGTAATTTTATAGAATTCAAACACACTTTAACATCTCTAAACTTAGGATGTATCTTAGATCAATCCCATTAACTGGCAGTAGAATCATTACGTGAAAACATTCTATTGATACTTATTAGTAATGACAAAGAGATTGTAATTTATCTAATTTTTTAATAATCCACACACAATACTGAATCTACTAAGAATCTCTTCAGTTCACAACAAGCTTTACATGATATAAAAAATGAATAAATCAGTCCTGTTGCTTTGCTCTGTAAGTGAAGTGGATACTCTTGGGGAGCATTACAGTGAATGAGTTTTTCAGAAGACGTCCAGAAGATCGAAGAGCACTTACCCACTCAATCATCTCCCTCCCTTTCAAAGTATTAATGAAATATTAGTAATAAACCTGTAAAAGTAAATAAAGAAAAAGCAAGCAGGGAGAAATTGCAAATATATATAGAAAAGACAAGCGGAAACATATCGACGGATACAGCATTGGTGGTAACAACGGCCCAGAATAAATACAAAAGGACAGACAGATGGAAGAGGTAAGTACATTTCTCATCAGACTGAGTAGATAACTGAGCAAACAACAAAATCAGAGTCCCTCAAGATGAGTTACTTATCTGAGAGGAAGGGCAGCCCCTGTGAGTTAGCATTCCAAAGCAAAGCTCTGTAAACACTGTGGGAGTGCGTGAGGAACGTCACCTAAAATCTGATTCTACTCCTTGAACCTAAAGAGAACCTTCTGATGAGCGTCTGCCTACCCCAACTCACAAGCTCCCTCTTTGTCTCGCAGCCTTTCCATTCAGCTAAGAAAACGAGGCTAGCATATCGTAGACAAGAATAAAACATATTCCAAAAATATACACACCCCTTTTGTAGGGCCTAGAGAAACAGCTTGGCGGGCTGGAGGCTCATGCTTTGCATGCTGAAGGCCCAGTTCCAATCCCCAAATTCACATGCCCCAGCCTCCACCCCCACCGAGCACGGCTGGGGGCAGCTAAGCCCAAAAACCTTCTGTAACCACTGAGGAGTATCATTATCAGACCTTCATCCTGAGATCACCATTAAGTTGTATAATGAAAACCAAATGCGTGCTGAAGATTTTAAGTGTAGGAAGGCAGGATGGTGGAGGACAACCTGATCCAGAGAAAACGCAGTACAGAGACTTTGAAAACTACTTTTACATATCATACATAAAAGAAGTAATTGTGAAATAGTAACAAGCAGAGAAAAAAACCAGCACTTAGAAACTGAAATTATCAATTGCAACAAATCAATAAGTAGTAAATTGAAAAACAGGGGATGTGTACACCCAGGAAGTAGATGGCATCAGAACAGTAAGATACGTGACTATTCACCACTTTTTATCTTGAGCTACTAAGGACCATAAGACTGACAGGCTATCATCCAAGTTTCTGGTAATTGATTATTTTTTATAAGTATAAATCAGGAAGGGTTCTGAAAAAGCCATCTTCTAATAAGGATATTTAAGTTAATTAAATGAATTTAATTTTAAACATTTATAAATATTTCTCCAGTGAATTATCTGTAGAAAGAATACAGTTTATAAGATATAGTGATTAAAACAACTTGGCAGAAACAATCCTCCTGCAAGATAATTTCAGTATATTTTCTTAAAATTACTTGTTCTTTAAAGCACTGAACTTACCCATCCAATGGCTTCAAACATTTTCAAATCAAGTGGATCACCAGAGAGCACTCCTTCAATTTTTGTGAGTGAATGACAAGTAGCCATACAAGCAACAAACTGGGACTTTACCAACATCTCATTGCATACGTTTTCTTCAGGCAAAAGAAAACTAAAGAAGAACACAAAAACATTAATTCATAAATATACTTGCACACCTGTACTCACTGCAGCACAATTTGTAATAACCAAGATCTGGAAACAACCTAAGTGCCCAGCAGCAGGTGGGTGGATAAAGCAATGGCGACATACATCCAGAATGGCAAACTATTCTCCTCTAAGACATCACGTGATCTTGGGTTTCACAGCAACGTGGATTAGCTATAGGGGAAATGACTAATACCAGACAAGCTCACTCATATGAAAACAAAGGGAATAAACTATCGTCAATGAAAACATACCCTGAAGGCTGGAGAAGCAGTATGGAGTGTAGCTAACTCCCTTAGGCGCTGCCAACTCAGGTTCTATCCTGGCAGCACATACACCAAGCTTACCAGGAATGATCTGTGAGTTGGGTGTGGCCCAAAAACAAAAAAGAAGAAAACAGATTCTGAGGTTCTGCCTGTAGAACTGAGTCTCTCTTGGAGAAGAAAAGAGAAGGGTGAGGAGTAAGCAGGCAGATGAGAAGACAGAAGTAGAGAGATGGCACTCTGGGGATGAGTGTCCGACAAGCAGCTATGTATATCTAACACATTAATATTATAAACCCTGATGACTTAAAAAAAAAAAAACACAACTGGGAGCCTAGGAGACAGCTCTGCAGGAAGTCTTCCATGCCCTGCATATAAAGAGCTGAGCCCACACACACGGCTGGGGAAGCTGGAACTCGGCTCGCCCCAGGCCCAGCTGACCGTGGGGCTCCCAGGAGGACAGATGGGTTTTGGGAGTGGGCCCATCACCTCTGGGGGTCCCGGAAGCAGCCGGATGAGACTTCGCCCACCGCACTAGCCGCCACCTTCGCTGTCTGGACACTGCAACATAATCAGCCCACCTGGGAAGGATGCTACCTCGAGACCACATTAACCAGCAAAACGAAGTTCGAGCCCAGGTAGGCAGCTCCCAGAAGTGGGAATCACTGGGAATTCGTCAGATGGAGCCGGGCCGGCCCTTCCCCCTTCCATTTTGGCTGAGTCTTGTGGCCCCTCCCAGGAGCTGCCCTGGGGCGACCAGCCATAGCATGAAGAGCCTCACACGAGGCTGGGGAAGCTGGAACTCGGCTCGCCCCAGGCCCAGCTGACCATGGGGCTCTCAGGAGGACAGATGGGTTTTGGGAGTGGGCCCATCACCTCTGGGGGGTTCCAGAAGCAGCCGGATGAGACTCGCCCACCACACTAGCCACCACCTTCGCTGTCCAGATGCGGACCATGAGGCCCCTAAGTCGCGTGGGCACACGGTCCATCAAACTAGTGGAAACAGTTATGTCCTTTAATGTACTGCATTCTATCATGTGTAGGAAAGTTTGGCGGGAGGGAGAGATAGAGAGGAGAGAAATGACATACAGAACCCACCAAGTAGTTGAGGTGTGGGAGGGGGGAGGGAGGTGGGGACACTGGTGATGGGAGATGGGTTCGGGTGGAGGGATGGGTGTGGAACACTGTAGAACCATAACTCTACATGAGCATCTTGCAATTGTATGTCTAAGTGGTGTAATAAAATTTGAAAAAAAATAAAAATAAAAAACAAAACAACCCCCTAAAAAAAAAAAAAAACCTGAGCCCAAACCCCAGCAATACACCCTATCTTTCCCTCCAATTCCCACAATGCCAAGTGTGTCTCTGGAAGCCCACAGCTTAACAGGCACATCTAAACATCAATAGTGTATACAGTCAAAGAGAATAAAAAGATGAACAAGAAACTGGTAAGTATCTTTCTTTAAAAGATTACCTTCCAGAAAATACAAGAATCCTAATAAGATAATGACTTAGCACATGAGAAAAATCAGGATGTAAACTTGATAAAATGTTAAAAACATGCTCAAAAGATACTCTTTCCAAATATGGGGAAATATGTTCAGCTTTATAAGTAATGAGAAAAATGCAAATAAAATCACAATGAGATGCCATTTTATATCTATCTATCTGGAAAAATTAGATGTTTAACAAAAAAGCAAATGTGACAAGAATGTGAAACAAAAGAATTTTTTTTTTCCTTCTGGCTAATTTCTTTTCTTTTTTTTAAGTATTTTATTATTATACCACCTGGCTCGTGCAGCTGCAAGTGGCGCGTGGTTCATCAATAAATGCTGGAAATCAGAGGTGACTACAAGGAGTATACCACCCCCAAGGTAGATCCTGGCAAGCTACCCATGTTGTATATGATATGCCAAATACCAGTAACAATTATAGACCTCATTCCCATGACCTGATGGAATGGTTTGAGGCTCTTTATGATCCTGGAGCAAGCATCTGCCCTTGAGCTCTACTAGCATGAGACAGGACTTATGCAGATGTTACTGGTGCCCGCAAGAAAAAAAAAACGATGATGAGCGGGAAGACAGTGATACAGTGATTATACCACCATGAGATATACAATTACAAAGATATACAATTAAAAAGTTCATATTTGGGTTTTGGTCATACAGTGTTCCAGCACCCATCCCTCCACCAGTGCCCATCTCCCACCACCAATGTCCCTGGTTCCATACCCCTCCCCAGCCCGCCTCCATGGCAGGTTCTTTATTTCTTTCCCTTTCTCACTTTCTCTTTTCCTTCCCTTCCAGACTATGGATTACAGAACATACATTAAAGGGTTGTCATGTGTATCTTTTTGCCTGTATTTAATGCTCAGTTCTAGGTTGGTATTAGTACTTGGGACAATTGTTAGCACATTGGAAACAACAGAATTTCTTAACCACCAAGAGAGTATGAGTTAACATCAATACATTTTAAGTAGATTGCTATTAGTTTTATTCTTATTCATAGAGATATTTAAATTGCAAAAGGGAGGCAAGCAGCCCTGCGTAGGCCACTGGTTTGATTCCTGACATCGCATAAAGTTTTTAACAGTGCTATAATAAAATTCTTAAAAATAAAAATAATTAAGTAAAATTTTTGTAGCACTACTTGTGGAAGTGCAGTGAAGGGTGAGAAAATAAATAAAACACCCCTTTAATAGAAAACTAGATATTATGGCCAAATTATATATTATGACTATCACTGTCACTGTTACCGTCTTTCTGTATATCATCGATTTGCTCAAGCAGGCACCAATAACATCTCAATACGTCCTGTCATATACAAGACAGCCCAAGGGCATCATTCTGCTCCAGGAACATGAAGAGTCTCAAACCATTCCATCAGGTCATAGGAATGAGGTCTATAATTGTTACTGGTAATTGGCATATCAAATACGACACGGGTAGCTTGCCAGGCTAAATTAGGTATTTGGTCATACTGGAATACTATGCAACAAGTATTCCAGGTTAATAAACTAGATCCACAGCAACATAAAATTTTAAAACAGTAATAATAATAAAGGACAGAATGATAACTCAGCAGGCTTCAACACATGCTGCGTGCAAAGGCACACGTTGATTCTCAGCACCACAAGGACCCTAGAGTCCTGAGCTGGGAGTAGCCCCTCATCATCACTGAGTATGATAAAAAAAAAAAGAAAGAAAGAAAGACACAAATGATAAGCTGAGAGCCTTCCCTTCTACATGTGTGGGAAGCCCGGGTTCAATCACTGGACACTAACCCCAGACCGCCAACAATTATGGCCGATCTTCCATCCTCCCCCCTTAAGAAAAGGAGGACAAAAAGGCAGCCAAATGCTTAAGATGGATCCTATTTATAGATGTGTATTAACTATTTAAAAACATACAAAGATAACAGAATGCAATCACAGAACAGTGGTAAGAACAGAGAAAGAGAGACTGTAGCAAATATGTATATTTTTAGATGTTTTTAAAAAGGATGTAAGGAAAAAACGTGAACTGTTTAATAATGGATGGGAAAAGCTGTCCTTCACATTACTTTCATGTTAAAATTTATTAGTATTTAACAATAAAGGATCAAGTCGGGCTAATATTTACCGTGTATTTTCCACTCGCTGAATCCCCCAAAGATCTAAGCCATCTTCTGTAAGTGTTCCAGTCTAAGAAAAAAACAAACCACATGTAAGCACAGATAATGCCCTGCAAAACAAACAAACAAACAAAAAAATCACAAAAAGCTGTGCTACATTAACAGGTATAAAAACCAAACACCACCTCTGCATGCTGGGTGGTGAGCGACTTTTCAAGGACAAAGTGAGAAAGGAGGCTCAGAATGCTCCTTCTAGGGGCCAGAGCGGGAAGGGCGTTTGCCTTGCATGCGGCCAGCCCATGCCGGCCCGGGTTCGATCCCGGCATCCCATATGGTCCCCTAAGCACCGCCAGGAGTGATTCCTGAGTGCAGAGCCAGGAGAAACCCCTGAGCATCACCAGGTATGACCCAAAAACAAAAAAAAAAAAAAAAAAAAAAGAATGCTCCTTCTATACGGCCATGTCTAGAACTGCAGGCATACTTTCAACTGAACAAATGAACTGTACAATTTACCCAAACAATCTATCAATCAATAAAGGATGGCTACGGAAGACGGCGAAAATAGGGCCTGGGGAGTATCATGGGGAGAGGAATAAGTTAAATGGGATCAAGAGATCAACCAAATCCAGAAAGCAGTGAGTTAGAATTTTCAAAAAAAATTCTGGAGGGAAAAGGTCGAAACCAACTATGATAGATTAACTGTAAACAGTAAAATCCTTATTCAAATTCTGATGGGAAAACACTATGTGAAATTAAAAGACATTTGGAGAAAGGAAAATATGACTATGAGCTGGATATTAAGAACTGTTCATTTTTTAAAGAGTAGTTAGTTAAGCAGGGATAATGCTAGAAACGGGCCAATGGGTTGAGAGCTGATTTGCATGCAGATGCCCTGGGTTTGATTACAGCACTACAGGGTTCCTTGAGCAATGCAAGGGGTGAGCCCTGAGCATCAAGCCAGTGGTCCAAAAAAAAAAAGAAAAAAAAAAAAAAAGACCTAGAGTCTAGAGTGCCATGTTGAATGGAATCAGTCAGAGGGACAGGACAGACTCAGAATGGTCTCTCCGTATGTGGGCTATACAGAGACTTCCTCAGGGAGTGTTAAGCGCTCAAAGGAAATAGAAATGCAAAGTAGGGATGCCGGAGTGCTAGCACAGCATGTAGGGCATTTGCCTTACGTGCAGCCGACCCAGCACCCCACAGACCAGAAGTGATCCCTGAGGCACAGAGCCAGGAGTAAGCCCTGAGCACCAGAGTGTGGCCCCAAAACCAAAAACCAAAAAGAAAAAGAAGATGCAGGCAAACTGGTCTTTAGTAGGAGGCTTGGCACTGAGACAGGGCATAAGTTAGAGAAGGGAACGCTTGGACAATCCCAGAGAGGAAATGTTCCTGCCAGAGACAGGCCAGGTGGGGGTGGGAGGAACTGTGGACATTGGGAGAGAGTAATGGACACTGGCAAAGGGATTGGTAATGGAATACTGCATGCCTGAAACACAATCACAAATACCTTGTAACTTTGTCATTCACTGTGACTCAATTAAAAAAAAATTTAAAGGAAGAAACATTTAGAGATCCATACTAAAGTGTACCGGTAAAATAATGTCTGATGCCACCACCTTCAAAATGAAGGATAGGAGTCCAGATGGCTCAATGGCTTAGAGTGCATGCCTGGTGAGCATGAAGTCTTGAGTTCAAATCCCAAAGCACCAAGGTGATCCAGACAACTCTGTTCGCAATCCCCAGCAAAATGATGACTCAGTGGCTTCAAGAGCCCAGGACAAGCATGAGGCCACATACTTAAAGCTTAATTCCTGACGTAACCAAATGCACAAGGCAATTCTAACAGCCCAAATGTGTGTGACTCCTGACTTGGCGAGGGGGAGGGGGACACGACAGAGCCACAGAATGGAAAATAGTCATAGCTGTTAAAGCTAATTAATAAGGCCTTATTTATATCTTTTCAAATTATTTTATGAAGAGACAAAGTTTTCTCAACAGGTTTGCATAAAAAAAGTCACGGAATGTTCCTTTTTTTCCCTTTAATAATACACACAAAATATAAAAACAAAACTTTACTTTCTTTTTTAGAGCACACCCAGCACTGCTCAAACTCAAAGCCTTCTGATTCTGCCTCAAGGACCACTCCAGGCTGGGTTCAGGAGACCAAGAGATACTGGGACTGAGCTCAAGTTGACTGTGCAGAGATAAGCACCCAACCCACTGTACCATCTCTTTTACCCCCCAATAATTTCAGCTAAGGAAATAAAAGCTTGACTTTTATAAAAACAAAGTATGTTCCACACAGGTACAAGGCTTATTTCCATACAAAACCGTGAAATCAATGATCTTCATTCTTTTGGGACACATTCATTAAGAATATAAACACTAAATATATGCATTTGCCAATAAGGGCCAATCAACATGTCTGAATTGGAACTATTCTACAAATATAAAGGTCTCCTTTCCACTACTGCAAGGCACAATTCTGAATAGAATTGCAGATTTGGGCAAATAATAGTCAAAGTATTAGAAAAGATGCCTCTGTCAAGTTGAAAAGTGGGACATGAAAGAGTTAATAAATCAGTTAATACAGAATAAGGCAAGCATTAATCTAATTTCTAAAAGTTACAAAGTAGGGGCTGGAGTGATAGTAGGGCGTTTGCCTTGCATGCGGCCGACCGGGTTCGATCCCTGGCATCCCATATGGTCCCCTGAGCACCACCAGGAGTAATCCCTGAGTGCAGAGCCAGGAGTAACCCATGAGCATTGCCAGGTGTGACCCAAAAAAGCAAAAAAAAAAAAAAAAAAAAAAAAAGTTACAAAGTAATGCTTGAGAATGATTATGAAACTGAACCAACCTTGTCAAAGCAAACAAGATTCAGCTGTCCACAGATGTTTATTCTTTGAGGACTGATACAGAAAATACCGACTTTTTCAGCCTTCTTTGGGCATAGACGATGCCAGCAGTCATTGCAGCAGGAAGCGCAGGTGGCACAGTAATTGTAATGATATCGAGAGACTCAATAATTATTGCTCCAACTTCTACCTGCAATTGGCAAACAATGTGTCAAATTTTCCATATAAAATAGCTACTGATCTACTGTGGTTTTCCATGAAAAACCTATAAAACCTATAAACCATTCATAAGTTTCTCCCTTTGGATACTCTGCAAAATGCAGTGCTACATGTATCACCCAGAGTGTGAAATGGTTATTATTAAAGGAAACTCTGTGGTAGACCTAAATACTCCACACAATATACAGTCACTGTTAGATACTGACTCATACTACAAGCACTACATGTGCCAGTTTCTAGAGGACTGGAAACTGCAGGTCAGTATAGTGTTTTCATGGGGCCTTGGATTTGATCCCCAAACACCATAAACCAAAAGGGAGGGAGGGCAAGAGGGGGAGGAGAAGGAGAGGGAGGGTAAAGGAGGGAGGGGAGGGAGAGAGGGAGAGAGGGAGTGAGAGAGTGTGAGAGAGAGTGTGTTAAAGAGTTCCTATGTCCCTTAAAAGCATGTTTACACAAACTAAAAATAATTACAGGCAATTGTAGTGTCCTATATACACATGTTTATAAGAAAAAAAGAGGGTGCAGGGAAGCCTTGATGGTGAAGGGGCTGCCTTCCAGACTGACATGAGGCCGCTATCTCCCACTCTATACCATGTGCTGAGTGCTGAGTAATATATTGGTAATGCCATTTGTGATCCTCAGCAAATGAGGAAAAACAAATAAATTAAACCTGGTCATCACAATAATAACAAAGGGAAGAAACGACTTAACCACACAGAAAAAGTTTTGGGTCAGTCACCCTTTGTTTTTTAAGTGACAAGAAAGCAAGTAAAACACTAAGGGCCAAGTGACAGCCTGACAGCTAAGACGTCCGCCTTCCACACACCTGACCAGGGTTTTATCCCTGGCACCAAATATGGTCCCCTGAGCATTGCCAGTAAAGATCCCTCAACACAGCTGGGTGTGGCCCAAAAGAGCAAATAAAAAAAGACAACCAATCGAGTGCTATCCAAAAAGAATTTTCTGCATGATTGAAATTTTTGATATATCCTTGCTTTCTAATATAATGGCTTCTGGTCTTACCATTTTATTTGGTAGTGCCAGGGAATCAAACACCTTGCCAGTGCAAAGCAGCAGTCTACCACTGAGCTATACCCCCTCTCTTACATGATGTTTTAAAGTCAAATTAATTTAAATTAAAATTTTATTCAATCTCACTAGCCTCATTCCTAATTCTCAAAAAGCATTATGTGATAAGAAAGAATTCAACCCTGGGACCAGGGGGTTAGAAAAAAAATCTAACTAAAGGCTTGGCTCGGCGTGCAGAGTCTCAGAAACTGATTTCCCCAGGCATGACCCCCACAGCCCCTGGCATCACCACCCTGATGGTCCCCAATACTGCTGAGCCCAACCGTGCTGAAGTCCTAGGATTAAGCTCATCAGCTGAACGGGACGAGCTTCTGAGCTCCCTGGGCAATGCTTGAGACCCATTCCCCAAAGAATAAAATCCTATGAATAGTTCCATATACGTACCTGATGTAAAATGCTATTGATAATAGTATAGATAAACCCAATGCCAGCCACCGCCACAAGACAGAGCAGAAACAAGTAAGCATCTCTGTAGAGCTTAAAATCTGTTGGTTTGGGATACAATATGGAACGAACAAGCTGTCCCTTGGAAGTACTAAATCCTTTAAAAGAAATGTGAGAAAACAATTTTGTAAGAAAATGACAACTATACCAAAAATACTTTTTACAACCAAAACCAACTACTATAAACAATACAAGAGACTAAAAGTTGTCTACCTGTTCTAACTACAATGGCTTTGACAAGTTCTCCAGTGTAGAAACGAGGTCTGAATAACAGTAGTCCCACAAAACAAAGTGTGCCGTTTATGTATTTCTGGACTATAGAATTCATCTCCTGTTCCTTTTATGTCCACTGAAGGATTTGGCAAATTAGTCTTTGTCACCGGAACACTTTCTCCTTTAAAAAAAAAGTGCAAGTTAAAAGCACAGAGATCAATACCAAACACAAAGCACGTAAACTGTTACATATCCTCATTGTGATCTTGCTATTTACAATTAGTTATTAAGAATTCTCAAAATGTGGGCAACATAGCCTAATTGGGTTTTTATCTGCCAACTCCTTACCCAAAATATAAACTCCTGTCTCCCACATTAACTACTATAGATGTTTCTGTAGTTGCCTCACACATTTGTGACTCAGAAGTAATAATATGAAAAAGATCGTGTCACATGTCAAATAATAAAGTTGCCACAGCTCTCGCACTTGTTCTCTTAACCCAAATTAGCAAATGAAAATCACTCTGAAACTTCAAACACATTTTCAATAAAGATATGAAAGCCTACACTACTAACCTCTCTACACGCACACGCATAAAGAAACACTAATACAGAAGTCATGTGGGCAAGAGAGAGAAGAGAATGAGTAGTGAGGAAGTTCTCCCAAACAATAACCAACAGGAAAACTCTTGCGGATAGTGAACATCAATTCTTTGTAAGAGTCAGGCATCTTGCTTCAAAGGCAGCAAATGGCCGTGGTATGAGGACTGTGGAATATTTACATGTGAGACTGAATTTTTTTTAAAAAATCTCTTAGTCTGGAAATGGATTACACAGAAATCTTTCTTTGCAAGACTTACTATATAACAATTTAAAAAAATGCATGCAACACCAAGATAAAAAGTTCTGCCTTTAGGTTGTAGATTTCCAAAATCAACGTATTTGTTTGTGTACTTCTTCCCAGTTCAAGAAAACATGAAAATTTTCCACTTTTAAAAAAAAAATTCATTCATTTATTTATTGCTTGTTTTGGGTCTACCTGGCAAATGTTCAGGAGTTACTCCAGGCTCTGCACTCAGGAATTACTCCTGGCGGTGCTCAGGGGACCATATAGGATGCCGGGATCGAACCAGGGTCGGCCGCATGGAAGGCAAACACCCTCTCTGCTGTACTATCACCCGGCCCCTATTTCCACTTTTTATACATCAACCAGGAAAGCAAATAAGCTACATTCTTATCTTACTGTTCTTTCCGTATTTTATGATATCTCCCATGTCAAAAGTGACCAAAAACAAGCTTAATAGATTTAGTAACATCTGCAGAGTGACTTCATATTAAGGCTAATGCAAAATCGTGTCCCCTCAGAACAACAACAAAAAATACAATCAGTATTACATTGATGACATTCATAACTGAAGGAGGTATAGAAACAGAACACAAAATTTGGAGACATGATAAAAAAGTATTTAATCCTAACACATTAAAGGATTCATCTGGTATTTTCTCCTTGGGGTTACCTGTTAACATGCTTTCGTTTACAATGCAAGTGCCATTAATAAGCACCGCATCACAAGGCATGACTGTCCCATTTAATGGAATCACCATGATATCTCCTGGCACAAGGTCAGTAGAAAAGATCTCTTCTGTTTCTGGATATAAACAAAGAAAAGTCGGAAAACAATAGTTTTTAATTTGAAATAAAAATATAGCACAAAAAGTACTATCCAGAGGTCCACTGACCTCATTAACATTTTAAAAATTATTTTGCATGGAAATTGGGAGAAAGGGGGAAAATATGGGTCACACCAAGGTGTTCAAAGGGTTACCCCTGGCTCTACGCTGGGGTGGGGGTAAAGGGTGGGGCTCTCTCTTGGCAGTGCTTGAGAGATTGTGCGGTGCCAGGATGGAACCCATCCTGTATGCAAAGTATGTGTTCAGCCAATGGGCCTTCTCTCCAAGTTTGATCGCAAGTTAAAAAATTTTAAAAACAGGGCTAGAGAGAGAGTACAGGACATAAGGGACGTAAGCCTTGCATGCTGCTGACCCAGGTTCCAATCCCCATCACCCCAAGCGGAGATAGGGTTACTCCTGAGCACAGAGCCAGAACAAGCCCTCAGCACTGTGGGGTGTGACCCTAAAACCAAAAAACAAGCACACAAAAAAGTAGATGATAATAATAATGATGGAATTCAAGAAGAGCAATAAATGAAGAAGCTTTTTTTGTATTTTTCTTTTATTCTTTGAGCCACACCCAGCAGTGCTCAGGGCTTACTCCTGGCTCTATGTTCAGGAATCACTCCTGGTGATGCGCCCGGGGACGATACAGGATCCCGGGATTGAAGGCAGGTCAGCTGCGAGGAAGGCAAAGGCCCTACCCACTGTACTACCTCTTAGGCTCCTGATAAGAGTTTCAACAAATGAAGTTGTTATTGCTAAGGCTGAGAATGCACGGTGTCAGGGGTGTTAGTTAGTCTGTCCCGATAGGACACAACTACACACATGATACTACGTCCCTCTGACCAATCAATGAGATGGGCTTGAACACAAACACCATGGAAGTCAGATACTGTCATCAAATGGCCAGTACAAAAGAGAAAAAACAACTTTTGGGTGAAGCTGTGCTATCATGTGAATATTATGTATGTCCATAGCCTTTTGGAATGAATCCAAGTTCCTTACTATGCCCCGAGACGTTATTAACCATTGACGTGCTGTGTCTGCTAGAGTATCTTCTAGTTATTCAACAACCAGCTTCTCTCTAACCTCCAAGTCCGTGGCACTTTAACCTCTCTTATCTTCCCAGCATAACACCTTCTCACCTAACTCTAATCTGCTTAATTCAACCGCTTTAAACTGCTTGACTGAAGTTGCCTTCCCAGACCTCCATGGATTTAAGTTGCTTTGCTTCTCCCCATCGCAGCAGCTGTCTCGCAGGATGGTGCCTGTTTATCATCTACCTTCCCAGCTACACTGATGGTCTGATTACGGCAAAGACTATGTCGTTAGTACCCAATGAATCCCCACAACCTAGTTCATCAATATCTATGTCAAACTGGAGGAAACTACAATTTTACATAAATGGACATTCAACATGACCTGAGTATAAATCCAAGTGTTTTCATTTCCTAAGAAATATATGAATATGGATATATACACTGGGCTTCCTTCACATTTTAGTTTTAATGAGTCGCTTCAAATTTGTTAAACCCAAAAGGCTGCTATTCCTAAGCATCGCCTGAAGGACTTACCTTCGTTTAATCGGCAAACTGAAACTCTCACAGTACTGTGGGCTGCTACCATGTCATGCAACATAATATATTGCTGAAATAAGAGAAAAACAAAACTAGCTAAGAAATCCATTCTCTGCTAAAATAAAAGCAAGGTCTAAGGGGGCCAAGAGCCCGAGCATGCAGAACCGGCGCAGGGACGCCTGCCACCTCCCTTCGCCCGCTGCCACCCTGCAATCACCTTGCCAACCCCAATCTCAGGTTTCACATCCAAAAAATTCAAAACTGCACGGACACTACTGCATCTGCGCAAATTACTTGGTGTAATGTTAAGGTTTCAGTGAACATAGGACCCAACATTTCTTTCCTTCCACAAAACTCTGGAAACTAACTGTACTATCTAGCCACACAAGTTCAGTTTGTAACCTGCAAAAGGTCGCAATGGTAAAGCAACGCAGAACTCTACAAAGCTCAGTAAATGAAGTTGCTAGCCTAGTTGAGTCAATCAATAATGGTGAGCTATATAACCTCTCTGATAAGGAATTTAACAAAGAACTGTTACGAATGCATAAGGAGCTCAGAGAAGTGATGGAATATAAAGTCAATAAAATAGAAGAGGATATGAGAGCAGAAATGAGGAAAATGCAAACATAAATACAAGTAGTTATATGACAGATATTAAAAACATGGTAAGAGAAATTAAAAACTCACTGGAATGCCTCCACAGCAGATTAACAACTGCTGAAGAAAGAATTAGTGAGCTCCAGGACGATGTGCAGAGAATCTATAGACAACAGCAGAAGATGGAAAAAAGACAATAAATGAACAGACAACAAGAAGTAATCGAGATGAAGTTAAAAGGAATAACATAAGGATCATTAGGGTCCAAAGAGGTAAGAAGCTAATCCAGTTGAAGAAGCAACTGTCAAAGCCACCATTGCTGAAAATGTCCCAGAATTAAGATTTCAAAGAAGACACTGACAATAGCACAATTGTAGCTGGAGACTTTAACACTGCTCTATGAACTCTTGATAGATCGACAAGACTGAAACTCACCAAGGAAATACTGGCCCTGAAGGAAGAAATGGAAGAGGGCTGGTAGATATACATAGGCTTTTCATCCCGCAAAGACAAATACACAATTTTCTCCAGTGCACATGAAACATTCTCCAAGATAGATCACATGCAGAGCCACAAAACATACCTCCTTAAATCAAGACAGAAATTATGTCAACTATTTTTTTCAGACCACGATGCACTGAAAATAAAAGTTAATCACACACAGAAATGGAGAGTCACACCAAGAACCTGAAAGCTAAACAGCTCACTGCTGAACAACCAGTGGGTCATAAAAGAAAACAAAGAGGAAATCCAAAAATTCCTGGAAAAGAATGATACTGAAGACACAAACTATCAGAACTTGTGGGACAGAGCAAAAGAAGTGTTAAGAGGAAAATTCATAGTTCAGCAAGCAAGCATCAGGAAAGAAGAAAGGGCCATCATAAACAGTCTGACCTCACAGCTTAAGATCTTAGAAAGTGACCAATAAAAGGAGTCCAACCTAGACAGGAAGAAATAAAAAAAACTTAGAGCAGAAATCAATGAGATGGAATCCCAAAAAAGCAATCTGAAAGATCAATGAAACCAAGAGTTGGCTCTTTGAAAAAATAAACAAGACTGACAAACCACGTGCAGGGCATGTAAAGAAAGCAAAGAGAGAAACCAAATAAATAGAATCAGAAATGAAAAGGGAGATATCAAAACAGAAACCACAGAAATTCAAAAGATCATCAGAGATTACTTTGAGAGTCTGCCACAAAACAAGAAAATCTAGAAGAAATAAACAAATTCCTGAATTCCTACAGTCTCCCAATGCTGCAACAAGATTTGGAATACCTGAACAAACCTATCACCATCGAGGAAATTGAATTAGTAATCAAAGGCTACCCAAACTTGGGGCCGGAGTGATAGCCCAGCTGGTAGGGCGTTTGCTTGCATGTGGCCAGCCTGTGCTGGCCTGGGTTTGATCCTGATCCCCGGCATCCCATATGGTTCCCGAGCATCACCAGGAGTAATTCCTGAGTGCAGAGCCAGGAGAAAGCATTGCCGGGTGTGACTCAAAAAAAAAGAAAAAAAAAAAAAAAGTCTACCCAAACACAAAAGCCCAGGTTCAGACAGATTCACCAGTGAATTCTTCCAAATCATTTAAAGAGGATCTACTGCCAGTCCTTTTCAAGCTCTTCAAGGAAATTGAAGAAATAGAAAAATTCACAAATAGCTTCTATGAGGCACATATCACCCCAAACCCCAAATCCTAAAGGAAAACTACAGACCAATCTCCCTGATGAATACAGATGCTAAGATCTTCAACAAAATACTAGCAAATAGAATCCAATGATTAATCAAAAAGATTATACGCCATGACCAAGTAGGATCATGCTGGGAATGCAACGATGGTTCAACATCTGCAAGTCAATCAACATAATATATCACATCAATAGGAGGAAAAATAAAAACCATACAATCATATCAATAGATGCATAGAAAGCATCTGACAAGATCTAATACCCATTCATGATAAAAACTCTCCATAAGGGGCGGAGCAATAGCCCAGCAGGTAGGGCATTTGCTTGCACGCAGCCGGCCCATGGCCCCCGCCTCAGCACCACCAGGAGTAATTCCTGAGTGCAGAGCCAGGAGTAACCCCTGAGCGTTGCCGGGTGTGACCCAAAAAGAAAAAAAAAAAAAACTCTCCATAAAATGGGGATTGATGGAACGTTCCTCCAAAGTCATCTACTCCAAGCCCACAGCGAGCATCATTCTCAACAGGGAAAAACTGAAAGCCTTCCCCCTAAGATCGGGGACAAGACAAGGTTGCCCACTCTTACCACTTCTATTCAATATAGTACTGTAAGTACTAGCCATAGCAATCAGGGAAGAAAAGAACATTAAGGGTAGGGTATACAGATAGGAAAGGAAGAAGTCAAGCTGTCACTATTTGCAGATGACATGGTATTATACCTATAGCACCCTAAATTCACTAACAAAAAGCTCCTAGGAACAATAGATTCCTATAGTAGAGTGACAGGGTACAAAATCAATACCAAAAGTCAATGTTTTTTTCTATATGCAAATAATGAAAGAGAAGAAAGGATATTAAAGAAACTATCCCACTCACAATTGTGCCACAGAAAATCAAATACCTAAGAATCAGTTTGACTAAGAATATAAAGGATCTGTACAATGAAAACTACAAAACGCTGCTTCAAGAAATAAAAGAGGACCTGAGGAAATGGAGACACATTCCCTGCTCATGGATTGGGAGAATTAACATTACCAAATGGTAATACTTCCTAGAGCTTTAGACAGATTCAATGCATCCCATATAAGAATACCAATGACATTCTTCAAAGAAATTTCTGAAATTTGTATGGAATGGTAAAACCCCACTGAATAGCTAAAGCAATCCTTGGGAAAAAGAAGATAGGAGGTAACACTTTTCCCAACTTCAAACTCTACTACAAAGCAGCTGCAATTGAAATGGCATGGTATTGTATAGAAACAGAACTGTAGACTTATGGAATAGAACTGAATATCCTAACACACACTCTCCAATGTATGATCTCTTAATCTTTGATAAAGAAGCAAAAATATTAAGTGGAGCAAAGAAACCCTTTACAACAGGAGGTGCTGGGAAAACTGGGCAGCTACATGCAAAAATGTACTTAGACTTTCTTCTAACACCATGCACAAAGGTCAGATCAAAATGGATCAAAGATCTCAACATCAGACATGAATCCATAAGGCACATATAAGAAAACATAGGAAAAATGCTTTAACATATCAAATCTAAAGGGAATTCCAAAGACAGAACACCACTGACAAAACAAATGGAAGCAAAGATAAACAAATGGGATTATATAAAACTGAAGCTTCTGCACCTCAAAAGAAACGGTGACTAGGGGCTGGAGCATTTGCCTTGCACGCAGTTAGAGCATTTGCCTTCCATGCAGCTGACCCGGGTTCGATTCCCGCATCCATATGGTCCCCTGAGCACCGCCAGGAGTAATTCCCTGAGTGTAGAGCCAGGAGAACCCCTGAGCATTGCTGGGTGTGAACCAAAAAGCAGAAACAATGACCAAGATACAGAGACAGCCCACAGAATGGGAAAGAATATTCACTCAATACCCATCTGATAAGGGTTTAATATCCAAGATATACCAGGAACTGGTAGAACTTTACAAGAAAACAACTCCATCCAAAAAATGAGAAGAAATGAACAGAAACTTCCAAAAAAGAAATTCCAATGGCCAAAAGGCATATGAAACGTGCTCTTCATCACTAATTATCAGGGAGATGCAAATCAAAACAACAATGAGGTATCATTTCACACACATCCAAAAGAGCAAGAAAACCAGTGCTGGTGTGGGTGCAGGGAAAAAAGGGACACTCATTCACTGTTGGTGGGTGTGCTGACTGGTCCAGTCCTTTTGGAAAACAATATGGACATTCCTCCAAAAACTCGATATTGAGCTCCCATTTGACCCAGCAGCAATAGCACTCCTGGGAATATACCTGGAAACTCAAAAACACACAGCAGAAACACTATTTGCACTTCAATGTTCATCGCAGCACTATTTACAATAGCCAGAATCTGTAACAAACCTGAATGCCCGAGAACAGAAGACTGGCTAAAGAAACTATGGTACATAGCAGCATTATTCACAATAGCCAGAATCTGGAAACAACTAGAGTGCCCGAGAATCGATGACTGGATAAAGAAACTTTGGTACATCTACACAATGGAATACTATGCAGCTGTTAGGAAAAAGTTATGAAATTTGCCTATAAATGGATGGACACGGAGAGGATCATGTTGAGTGAAATTAGCTAGAAGACAGATATAGAATGACTGCATTTATTTGCATGACATAAATATATATATATATATATGTACATATTATGATACCAATATCCAAGGTGAGGTGAAACATGGATCAGGAGGTCTTGTCAAAGGTGGAAATTATCACAAATGTGTGGGAGTCAGAGGCTAGGTAAGACAGAGAATGGAAACAGTGTGCTAAAATTGTTGAAAGTGCTAATACCAATCTAGAACTGAGCATTAAATACAGGCAAAAAGATACACATGACAACCTCTTAATGTATGTATTGTAATCCACAAAATGGAAGGGAAGGAAAAGAGAAAGAGATAGAGAAAGAGAAAGAAATAAAGAACCTGCCATAGAGGCAGACTAGAGGAGGGGGAAGGGAAATCGGGGACATTGGTGGAGGGATGGGTGCTGGAACACTGTATGACCGAAACCCAAATATGAACATCTTATGAACATCTTAGTAATTGTATATCTCACGGTAGTATAATAAAATTAAAAAAAAAAAAACCGAAATCAAAAAGTAATGGCACAAAGGCCAAGCACAGCCCACTGTCTATTTTTTTTTTTTTTTTTTTTGTTTTTGGTCACACCCGGCAATGCTCAGGGGTTTCTCCTGGCGCTGCACTCAGGGAATTACTCCTGACGGTGCTTGGGGACCATATGGGATGCCGGGGATCGAACCCGGCCGGCATAGGCCGGCCATACAAGGCAAACGCCCTATGTGCTGGGCTATTGCTCTGGCCCCAGCCCACTGTCTATTTTTATAAATAAAGCTTTATTGGAAAATGGCCACAACCACAACCACACACACACACACACACACACACACACACACACACACACACAAAAAAAGTATGGTACATATACACAATGGAATGCGGCTGATAAAAAAGACGAAGTCAAGAAATTCACATGTAAATGGATGGATATGGAGACTATCATGCTGAGTGAAATTAATCAGAAGGTAAAGGACAGACATAGAATGACTGCATTCATTAGTAGGATATAAATATATACTAGTGCTCTACTTTGTGGGAAATGTTAACACACTAAAACTGAACATTGAATGTACACAAAGGGGTTTACATGATAATCTCTAAATGTCTGTAGGGCAAACCACTGTGTGTGTGTGTGTGTGTGTGAGAGAGAGAGAGAGAGAGAGAGAGAGAGAGAGAGAGAGAGAGAACAATAGTGTCTGCTATAGAAGCAGGCGGGGAGGAAATTTGGGGACATTGGTGGTGGGAATAGGGCACTGGTGGAGTAATGGGTGCTGGAAAAATGTATGACTGAAACCC
The DNA here is from genome assembly GCA_021461705.1 of Cryptotis parvus. Lineage (NCBI taxonomy): Eukaryota > Metazoa > Chordata > Mammalia > Eulipotyphla > Soricidae > Cryptotis > Cryptotis parvus. The sequence continues at coordinate 26,226 of JAJIBD010008536.1, read as the reverse complement.
AGTCATGAACATCTTTTTAATAGTATATCGCAAAGTGGTATAATAAAAGAATTTTAAAATATATATATAAAAAACAAAGTGGCATAGAAGCTAAGATCAATGAGTGGAAATAATAGCACAAGGTTCAACTAGCACCTAACAGCTCAGTTAGACTTGAGACAACTTTAGGAACACTGTTGTGAGCTTTATGTTTTAACAAGTAAAAATAAGTTATCTTGTGCCTGTAAAGAAGGCAGGTGGGGAAACTGGGGTGATTAGTGGAGGGAAGATCACACTGATAGTGGGATTGGTGTTGGGACACTGACTATCTGAAACAGCTGGATTATGAACAACTTAAAGTTTCAACTTAAATAAAGTTTAAATCAACTTAAATAAAGTTTCAAGTTTAAAAAAAATTAAAAATAAAATAGAAATTTGTTCAACAACTAAAAAAAATAATAAAATAAAAGCAAGGGTGTGTTTCAATAAGGCTTGAGCTATTTTGAAATGTCAAGACTAAATGAACAACTCAAAGATTATTCAGTACGTTAAGCACTTTAATGAGATAGCCCTGAAAACTACAGAAACCAGCACCCCGGTATTCCTGCCTGTGATAAACCTCATATTTTCTTTTCACACTAAGCAGTCAAGTGGCAGTCTGCTCAAAATGGCATTTGTCTTCTCTCCACCTCAAAAGTGGAGAAAGGGAGGGGAAAAGTAGAGATTAAAATAACTAAAAGAATAACTCTAGGAGCACTTACAATGTAACAGTAACTATTTTACACACCTTACAAGTTACTACAAATTCAGTTATGAATTCCGTTACAAACTGGACTTACCTTTCTAATGGAATACAAAAGAGGTTACAATTGATACTACAGACATAATCACAATGGCAAGAGCATAGTAGTAGTATTCATCAGTGCTCCACAGTATAACACTGAACAGCTGGAAAATGTAAAATGGGTTGAGAACCTGGGGAGAAATAAAAGTATGAAGTCAAATTAAATGAAATATAACCAGAATTCCTACTCTTTTATCAGAAGTCAGAGAGTAAGTTTTACTGCATCTTAAGGAAATACATACTATAACTCCAAAGAGTACACCAAGGTATTTGGTTCCTGGCTTTCTACTATTACGCTACTATAATTTAGCTATGGCTTAATCTGAATCCACTCAGATTCATAGTAAACCCAAATATCCAGCAATAAATATTCTTATTCTAGTTTGCAAATAGACTATAATTTCCAATGACTGATTTCTCAACTGCAGTCATGACACTGAGGTCATGGTATGAAACTAGGAAAGCCAACAGACAAAATGGGTTGGAAGGACAGTCAGAAAATGTTAAATACTGTATTAAAGGATACAAAAATCTAAATGGAATAATCTTTACTTTTATGAACTTAAAATGCAAATCTAAGTAAAAGGTTCAATGAAATCCAAAGGAAAGTCAAATGAGAGAATCAGCTATGTTGCTTGCTTTCTCTAATAGTTAAAAAAATGTAAACAGAAAACAAAAAAGAAACTCTAGAATTAAACCCATTTACCCAAATTTTACATTTTTCACTAATTCCTCTGAATGTCCCAAGTACCGCTTCTGCACTTTCCAAAGTGCTTTCAAATATACAGTCCCAGTTAACTTCAGAATAAGATGAAGTCATGAGAAAGGATTTGCAGAGCTAGAGAAATATAGCTGAACAGACTTATAATAAGCAAATGCTTTGTATGCAGGAGAACCAAGTTCCCTCCCTCATACTGCATAGCACCACAAAAAATGGTGGAATTGATCTCAAATATACAGTCAGAAGCAGGCCCCAAGAGAGTTCCTAGAGTGTATAGCAAAGAATTTTTAATTATAAAATTACTGGTGGAATCATATTAAAAACCAGGCTTTTCTCATTTCTATTCACTACACTTGACTATGTCTTATAATAACATTATATGAACACTCTCAGGAAATGAAGAGAATTATCTCTTATTTCTTCTCAATGTTTTTACCCTAGAGTAACAAACAGTACAGCAAGCTGGGCATTTGCCTTGCGTGTATCCAACCCAGGCTCAATTCCCGACATCCTATATGGGTCTAAGCATCACCAAGAGTCCAGTATTATTCCCGAGTGCAGAGCCAGGAATAAGTGCTATTTAGCATTGCCAGGTGTGGCCTGGCCCCCAAACCAACCAACCAACCAACAACAAAGAAAACCAGAAACTAGGGGAAGTGCTGGGAGACAGTGTAACTGGCAGGCTTTGCATACAGGTGCCCCAGGGAAGTCTCTGCATCATACCCCCACACACCGAACGGGCGCATCCCAAGCATTGTGTGGATTATAACCCAAAATGCAAACAAAAATACTAGCAAAGAAGAAAAGACAAGCATACATATCTATACAAATTTATGGCAAGGGAAGACTTAGATGTGACTTCCTGAAAGCTAAAAACACACTAGACAAGAAAAGCAAAAATGTTGAACAAAAATCAAAAGTTTAACTCATGCCTCAAATTATCTTTCTGGGGCCGGAGCAATAGCCCAGCGGGTAGGGCGTTTGCCTTGCACACGGCCGGCCCATGCCGGCCCGGTTCGATCCCGGCATCCCATATGGTCCCCCGAGCACTGCCAGGAGTAATTCCTGAGTGCAGAGCCAGGAGAAACCCCTGAGCATTGCCGGTGTGACCCAAAAAGAAAAAAAAATATATCTTTCTGAAAAATTACCTCTCTACTAGAGGTACCTCTACCATACAGTAAAAAGTAAGTCAAGTAAGTCAAGAAGTATACAGATAATCCAACCTTATTACATAAATGCTGGCTCTCTGCAAACCGACAGACGCAGCTAGGACAGATGCTGAGACAGGAGCAGAAGCCTTACCTCCTTGATCAGAAGCTTAAAAACGGAAGGCACTTTCACAGTAATTTCGTTTACTCCATAAAGCAATTTTCTACAATGTGAAATAGAACAGTATTGTATTACATATTAACAGTACAAACTTTAGGAACAGCACTACATTAAATTAAGCTCAAAACACAGTACTCTTAGATCTGGAATTTCAACATTCAAATTTTGAAATGCTCGTCACCCATAATTCAGAATCTCTACCTACTATATTTAAAGGAAAATAATAAAAACTAAACTACTATACTGACATTTTATCTATACTGTCATCGTATGTCTGTGTCAGATCTTTTGGTGACAAACAGCACTCACACCCACTAATCAATAATAACGTCAGCAAAAGACCTTTTTGCCATCCTTTAGCACAACAGGACTCAATTTTAAATTGCAGTTAACTCTTACAGAAGACTAAAGAAATCTGAGAGGTCCCATTACTATTCACTTAACATTATAGCAAAATGTTTATTCTTAAACATTGTGCATTTGACATTTTTTAAATGTTTAAGAATTCATGCTTAAATTAACTTTCAAGTTCTGCTATTACAATGATACACTTCTAGAGACAAGAGAGCTGAAATGGCTAACGCATGTTCCTGGCATGTAGAGGTCCTGGGTTCAATTTCTGGAATCCCAGGGTCCTCCAGGAATGTCCAGGATGACTCTCATGATGCCCAACCCCTGTGAGAACTGGCTAGAATTATTTATCTTCAATTCAAGACTAATCCTTGCCTTTTACGTATGTAATGTTTGAATGAGTTGAGTACATGATACAAAATACAAGAAATATTACTCATCTGAAAGGCATTCATTATCTTTCAAATTGACACATTTTTAGACTTTAGCAAAGAGTAACAGTCACTTGCCTTCCTGTTGTTCATTGATTTGCTGGAGCAGGCACCAGTAAAATCTCCATATGTCCTGTCACATGCTAGTGGAGCCCAAGGGCATCTGCTCTCGCCCAGGGACATTGTAGCGCCTCAAACCATTCCTTCAGGTCATGGGAATGAGGTCTATAATTGTCACTGGTTTTAGTATATCAAATACAACACAGGTAGCTTGCCAGGCTCTGCTGTGAAGGTGGGATACTCTTATAGTAGCTTCTCATCTCGTAGTAACAATAAAAAAAAAATGTCTTGGGGCCGGAGCGATAGCCCAGCAGGTAGGACATTTGCCTTGCACGCGCCGGCCTGTGCCAGCCTGGGTTCGATCCCCAGCATCCCATATGGTCCCCCGAGCACTGAAAGGTGTAATTCCTGAGTGCAGAGCCAGGAGTAACCCCTGAGCATTGCCGGGCGTGACCCCAAAAAAAAAATGTCTTGGGGCCGGAGTGATAGCACAGCGGGTAGGGCGTTTGCTTTTACACGCAGCAGACCCAGGTTTGATTCCCCGGCATCCCATATGGTCCCCTGAGCACTGCCAGGAGTAAATCCTGAGTGCAGAGCCAGGAATAACCCCTGAGCATTGCCAGGTGTGAACCATTAGCAAAAAAAAGTCTCCAAGTCAGAACATTTAAGTGACAAATTTAAATCTATGTTAAATTACTTCAGAAAATCTAAGTGGCAATGAACTACAAGACATACCATTATTCCACGCACCATCAAGAAGGATAAAAATGCTATCAAGATGCCACTCCACCAAATACAACATATTCCCTCTTAGATACGTTCAAGTCTGGGAAAATGGATTCCTTAGAATTTATGAAATACAGTGTACTTTCAGAAATATCAGCTTTATAATCAAATATTTTGGCTACAGTGAAACCAATAATCTTACCCAAGTGAAACATCTTCAACTCTAACACTGAAGTATCTGTATGGACAACTATAGGTAAAATGTCAACCACATATAGTCGTATTTAGGAATTACTAATAGAGCTAACTTTAGTACAGTAAACGTTACCTGTATGCATGCATCCCTTTTGTCAGTCCTGCGCTTATGCTTTTCATAAATTGATGTACAAGAAACACCTTCATCCAGTCCCCTAAATAAATCCAAAGTTTTTAATTTCAACAAAGTTTAAAATATCCACATTTCTTAATGCTTTATTTTTCTAAATCCCTGGCTTTAAAGTTTATCTCCCTTACAAATAGGAACCCTTAAAATAATTTGAGGTGATGAATGAGCAATAATAAATCTCAAGTTCCTAAGATACATATTAATGCCTATTTCAAAATACAACAGCTTCTAAATTATCCAACACTTGCATAAACTAGCTCTAATTTTTTTAAAGTAATATTAGCCTTTAACCTTTTGTCAAAACCGTAAGTGCTATTAAACTAAACCAACTGAAGTACAGGGCTGGTGAAATGGTGCAGCACACTTGGATGAGCTGGGTTCAATCCCTAGTACCCACCTGGCCTCCCAAACCCCACCAAGCATGATCCCTTAGCACAGAACCAGAAGCCAGCCCTGTGCAACGCGGGATATGGACCAAAAGCAAAAAACCATAAGGATGAAAGAAAGCATGAACTTGACAATTCCAAACTGAAGATGAAAAGCTTTACTTTATAATGTATAGTTTTCGGGGCCGGAGCGATAGTCCAGCGGGTAGGGCATTTGCCTTGCATGCATCGGACCCGGTTCGATCCCCGGTACCCCATATGGTCTCCCCACGCCGTGCCAGGAGTGATTCCTGAGTGCAGAGCCAGGAGTAACCCTGAGCATCGCTGGGTGTGACCCAAAAAAAAACAAACAAACAAACAAAAAAAAATATATATATATAAAATGTATAGTTTTCCCTCTTCATTTGTTAGATTTCACAAAAAGAAATCCTGTGTTTCTTTTTAATTATGCTTACCTTTACTGTGATACTAGTCAAAGATTCCTAAAGAGGATTTTACAAATACATAACACTATGCCTTTCGACCTTTCAGACTTAAAGGGAACAAAAACGCTAAGCTCCATAATTTAAGTGCTATCTATCATGGCATAAGAGATCAATTTTGGGCCGAATAGACGGTACAGCAGGCAGTGTGCTTGCCTTGCAAGCAGCCGACCCAGATTCAGTCCCTGGCATCCCATACAGTCCCCTGAGCCCGCCAGGAGTAATTCGTGAGTGCACCACCAGGAGCAACCCTTGAGTACACTCAGATATGGCCCAAAAGACAAAAAAAAAAATAAATAAATAAATAAAATTCACATTTTTATTGTTGCAAAAGGCCACTCTGAGGTTGACGACTTTCCCAAATGCAGCAGGGATCAAATTCAAGATTTTTAAATGGCAGCTCAATAGCAGTGGTTCAAAACCAGAAATGGTCTTCAGCACTATGCATGTGGAAATGCCCTAGTCCACTGCAGAATGTTCCAACTCTTTAGTGTATCTGAGGGAAAAAGTCTAGGCATGAGTATGTTAAATGTTCATAGGGGAATCTCTCTTTACTATCAATATTAAAAATTCCTTTGGCGGGCCGGGGCGATAGCCCAGCGGGTAGGGTGTTTGCCTTGCACGCGCGGGCCTGTGCCGGCCCAGGTTCGATCCCCGGCATCCCATATGGTCTCCTGAGCACTGCCAGGAGTAATTCCTGAGTGCAGAGCCAGAAGAAACCCCCTGAGCATTGCCGGGTGTGACAAAAAAAAAAAAAAAAAAAAAAACTCTTTAATTTTATACATGTAAACTTGTACTCTCCACCCAAGTTAATTTTAAGTGATTGCTCCAATTCCCAACTACCCAAGGCTAAAACACTTTGATTCAGCTGTCCACAGAGCAGTCTCTCTCCATCATAACATTCCTCAGGTGCAAATGGATAAAACTCTACGCAAACTGGGAGGTGACCATGATCACTTGATCACTTGAATCCCGTTATTCATCGATTGCTCGAGCGGGCACCAGTAACATTTCCATTGGACCCTATCACGTGCCAATGTAGCCCAATGGCATCTGGTTGATTCAGGAAGATGAAGAGCCTCAAACCGCTCCTTCAGGGTCTTAACAAGGAAGTCTGACCATCTTATAGGTGGGCGGCCACGTGATCTTTTGACATCCCGTGGGATCCAGTCGGTAATGGCTCTAGTCCAGCGGTTGTCTCCAAATCGCATTACATGTCCAGCCCATCTGATATTTGATGCCTTGGCAAACGAGACAGCGCCCCTGATTCTGGAATAGCGACGGAGGTCAGAACTCCGGATTCCTTCTCTCACTTGAGTGAGGCGTGATATTCCAAGCATAGCTCTTTCGATTCCTCACTGGGAGACCCGAATAGCATTCTCATCCTGCTTTCGTAGGGCCCAGGTCTCTGAGGCGTATGTTAATGCAGGGAGAACAGTGGAGTCAAAGAGATGTGCCCGGAGTCGGAGGTTCTTTGTCCTTTTTAGCTATTTCTTCGATGCCTTTGAAGACATTCCATGCCGCTCTCTTCCTCCTGCGCAGCTCAGGTTTTAGGTCATTCATCATGTTGATTTCGACCTAGGTACACATAACCGCTGCATTCAGAGATGTTTGTTCCATTGAGAGTGAATGGGGCCTCTGGAACTAGTTCATTCTTCATGAACATAGTTTTCTTTAGATTCAGCTGTAGACCTATCTTTCCACATTCTCGGTCGAAGTCAGCCAGCATTTGTGCCGCTTGGCTAATGTTTGGTGTTATTAGAACAATGTCATCAGCGAAGCAGAGGTGGTGTAGTTGGAGACCATCTATCTTCACTCCCATTCCTTCCCATTCTAATTGTCGCATGATGTTCTCGAGGGTGGCGCTGAAGATTTTGGTGAAATGGTATCACCCTGTCGAACCCCTCTTTTCACATTAATGATCACTTCTTTGTAGAATGGTGAGATCCTGGTGGTGAATCCGTAATACAGCTCACTAAGGATCTTGATGTATTGGGTTTGAACACCCTGTTTGGCTAGGGGCTTCGATGACTGCTTCAGTCTCCACAGAATCAAAGGCTTTCTGTAAATCAATGAACGTGAGACAGAGTGGCATCTTGTACTCCCTACAAACCTCGATGAGCTTGGTTACTGTGTGGATATGGTCGATTGTGCTGAATCCTTTCCGAAGCCTGCTTGCTCGCATGGTTGTCCTTCATCTAGTGTTCTGCTAATCCTGTTCAGGATGACTCGTGTAAACAGCTTGTAGATGACAGACAACAGGCAGATGGGGCGATAGTTGCCGATGTCGTGAATGTCTCCCTTTCTTGAACAGTAGAACTGTCCTGCTGGGTTTCCATTGGGAGGGCACCTTTCATTCAGACAGGTAGCGTGTGAAGAGCCGAGCTAGTGTATTGATGAGTACCGACGGCAGATTCTTCAGGTGTTCGGGTCTGACTTTGTCTGGGCCTGGTGCTGTTCCCTTCTTTACCGACGAGATGGCATGTCAGATTTCATAAGGGAGAACGTTGGGAATGACATATCCATCCTGTGGAATTTGGTATGTGGGCAGGTGGATGTGGCTATCAAAGACATTTGAGTAGAAGTCATGGATAATCTTCTCCATTGCCTTTCTGGAAGATATGATAGATCCATCAGGGCGTCGGAGGGCAGTCATCTTGGTCTTATAGTTGGCAAAGGACAGATGGGCAGTGCGAATGCTTTTCCCGGCTTCTGCTGCATCTTCCAGTATTTTTGCTCTTCTGTCTTTGAGGTCTTCTTTTATCACTTCTCTGCACCGTTTAGCAAGCTTGGATGTTAGCATTTGGTCTCCTGAGGCTCGCGTCTTGCCACATTGGCGAATGAGCTCGAGAGTTTCTGGAGATAGGCGTCCTTTTGTGTCTTTCTCTCTCTCTGCATTCTTCGCACAATCATGGAGGTGCTGAACCAGTCGGTTGTATTCTTCATCGATGTCGCCAATGATGGTATCTTCCCATGTTGCTGCAGTGGTGCCAAAGAGTTCCCAGTTGGTGGTCGCTCTGGGAGTTCTCTTCTTAAACTTTGCAGCCTTTTCTCCCCGTTGCGGGAAAGTAGAATTTTGCAGGAAGGAGACGGTGGTCCGATCCTGTTTGGAATTTGGGGACGACAGCTACATCGGTCAGACAAAACCGTCGATTGAAGATAATGTGGTCAATTTCATTGTGGAACTATCCGCCAGGAGATTCCCATGTCCAAATTTTCGCTTCAGCTTTCTGGAACCGTGAGTTCCCATGAATGGTCTTGGTGGACATGATGAACTCAGATAGTCTCTCACCCTGTTCGTTCCATTCTAGGCCATGGGTCCCGATCTTCAGCCGATCTTCTTGGTCCTATCTTGGCATTAAAATCACCAACTATGATCTTGTAGAAGATGTGATCTTTTTTATAGAACTCCTCCAATTCCATGTAGAATTTCTCAATTTCATCTTCTTTGTATGTGGATGTTGGTGCGTAGACAATGAAGATAGAAATTGCTGGCAGTGGGCCACATCTCTTCAAGTGTAATCGTCCTATTCGGTTTGTTAGGCATTCAAATGAATCAATGTTTACGGAGGTGACCTTAAAATGCAGATATAAAATGCTCCTGAAATTCACTTTGAAATGAGCCCTCGTGAAGTGGGGAACCACAGAGCGCTCAATGACTAAGTGCACGCTCCATGTGTGGGAGGCTCGATCCCTAGCAAACACCCCATGCTGCCCTGCGCACTGCCTAGAACAGCCCCCAGGTCCTCCAGTTTGATCCAAAAGCAAAACGCGAAACAAAACAAAAACCAAAAAACAAAAGTGGCAGATTCGGAGATCATACTGATTCTTTTGTATAAATTCTGCGAAGGTACACATAACAGGCTTGTATTAATTTTTTTTTTTTTTTTTGCTTTTTGGGTCACACTCGGCAATGCTCAGGGGTTTCTCCTGGCTCTGCACTCAGGAATTACTCCTGGTGGTACTCGGGGGACCATATGGGATGCCGGGGATAGAACCCGGCTGGCATGGGTCTGCAGCGTGCAAGGCAAACGCCCTACCCGCTGGGCTATCGCCCGGCCCCGGATTATAAATTTTTAAATGACTCTTCAAATGACATTGTGGAGTTATTAATGAACAGAGATACAAATGTTACACAATAAAATATATACCATTTATCCACTACAACAAATTTTTTTTTTTTTAACATTTTATTATACCACCGTGAGATATACAATTACAACGCTTGTTCACCCTTGGAGGTTTCGGTCACACAGTGTTCCAGCACCCCGCCCTCCACCAGTGTCCCTCACCCACCACCCATGTCCCCAATTCCCTCCCCCTCCAACAAATTCTTTTATACAGAGAATTTTATCAAGATACTAATCATCAGAAGAATTATACTTACTTTAAAAAGTCAAAATTGTGAAGGGTATCATTCCAGAAATATTTTACACTATGGTGGGTAAAATAACGAATCTGTAGATGACAAAGAAAAGCAGTAACAATAAAATTTACAATCACGGATCTATCGCATAACCCGGCGGTGGCCCCAAAAAAAAAAAAAAAAATGACCACTGGAATGAGATCTTATTTCTTCTAGCAATAATTATTAGATACAGTTATTGTTATAATAGATATTTCATATTCATATAAATACTTTGAGATAAAGTAACTGCAAGCACAAAATCACAAGCTACCCACGACAGTGTAAAATTTAACTCGTGGACCGATTTTGAAAGAAACTTGAATACTAAGAACACAATACCTGCTGTGATTGAATCTGTGAATATTTATTCATTTCATGTCTGTTCTCAACAAGATTTTCAGATAAATGAACAGCATGGCCATTGGAAATCTTATCTGTCACAGACTTTGGACTTGAAAATGGGTGTGTTTCCAGAGATAAATAGCGAATTTTTGCACAAAACCACATTCTGAATTCATCCTTAAGAAAAGAAAGAGTATTGTCAATAATGTATACTATTGTGATTTCCATTCCTCACATATCATTTACTCATCTTACTGAAAAGTATCACTTCCTACCACTAAAAGTGAAAAACATTTCATAAAGATGCAAATTCAAATAAAACATTTTGCATTATACAACAGTTCACGGATACAATGTCCCATATAAAGGGTATCAGTAATCTATTAATTTCCCTATTTACATAATGAGTGTCAGAAGAAAAGTCTCACAAATAATCCCCACTAGAGGAAAAAGAACCCCAAGCATGCAGTAAAGTCACACAGTTGAAAGGCAGCTGCCCCAGTCAGAGATCTGAGAGATGCAGCATCCTAAATGTCCAGTCATTTTGACAGACAGGTATCTAGCTTGTCTACCTGTGTCAAAATCTACGAAATGGGTGTATATTTGATCCACTCTATAAACAGCAAGAATATTCACCTCAGGCACACATACAAATCGCTAGGATTTTTTTATAATCCCACATGCGTGATCATTCTGTATGGAATGTAAGGACATATAAGGGAAAAGGCAACAGAACCTGAGAACTGATCTACATAACTGAGCTGGGGAGGTGGGAACCGCCAACAAAACAACACTACAACAGGACAGAAGGAGACAGAGACACCAGCGAGGGACACACTCTGGGGAGGGTTGGTGCAGGAATGCTGCATACATAAACCCCTCATTTATATATATATATAAATCCTCATTTATATATATAAACCCTCATTTATAAATATATATATATATATATATAGATCACTATTAGGCTATAATGAGGAGCACTATATATATATATATATATATATATATATATATATATATCTCATATATATAGCCTAATAGTGATCATCTCTCCATAATATTCTGTACAAGCACAAGTAAAAACACTAGTTTACTACTCAAATAATTAGCCAGTAAATAAACAATGCATGGACTCACAGTAGTTCTCAGCAGCACCACTTCACAGTCTCTAACTGCAGCCTCGAATGCACGTTGCTTTCACCCGCCATTCAGGCAGCCAATAGAGGATAAGGAGCAGAAAACCACCAGTGCAAACCACTCCTAGCGAGACTATGGCAAGCTTCCAGCGACTGAAATTATAGCCATAAACCTCCTGTATGAACACAGTGTCACACATTAAATGAGATAAGTAAAATTTTAAATCCCTTGTTTTTCCAGGTAATTTTTAATTATCCTGTTACATAAATTGTATATATCTTTTACAAATTTTTCTTTAATTTTGTTTCTGGCAAGTTCACTGTCAAAAAATCATACCTTTAAGAAGTTAAATTTTCTTACAATCTACTTGTTCTACCCTCAAATCAAATGCTACACGTAATAAGATACTTCACACTAATACAGAATATTCCTATTTGGTTACTTTCCCACAATAAAAAATTGTCATATAGATTATGAAAATGCAAAACAAGAACAAGTTAAACTAAAGTTTCAAATAAAAAGCTATTCATTTTTGGGCCAAAATGAGAGTACATTGGGTAGGGCGGTTACCTTGCACGCAACCAACCCAGGTTCAACCCCAAGCATCCTATATGATCCCAAGCATCACAGGAGTAATTCCTAAACAGAGGTGCAGGAAGAAAGTCCTTAGTGTCACCAGGCACGGCCCCAAACCAAACCAGAAAGTACTTTGTGTATGTTCTATGAACTATTTCAAACATTATGTTTATATTAAAAATGTATGGGGCCAGAGAGCGATAGCCCAGCGGGTAGGGCATTTGCCTTGCACGCGCTGGCTGCCCAGGCCAGCCTGGGTTCTATCCCCGGCATCCCATATGGTCCCCCGAGCACCGCCAGTAATGATTCCTGAGTGCAGAGCCAGGAGAAACCCCTGAGCATTGCCAGGTGTGACCCCAAAAAAAAGCAAAATTAATTAAATAAATAAATGAATAAATGAATAAATAAATAAGAATGTATTCTGTGACTGTCTGATATTCACCTAAAAAGAGCATTTTTACTTTATATAAATCTGATAGAAACACAGAAACACTGAACAGTTGTTTATTTTCTGGTTCCCCCAACCCCCAGTTTGAACATTTTTTCATTTGTTTTGGGATCACACCCCACGTGTTTGGGGGTTATTACTAGCTCATTGCTCAAGTCCCAAACCCAGCATCTCATACAAGCAAATAATGTGCTCACCGAAGTTACACAACTAGCATTGAAGGTTGTTCTTCAATCAAGCTTATGTATTTCAAACATTTTTATAATACAAGATTAGAAATCATTTTTTTATTAAAGGCATGGAGGGGAGTGTCCACACCTGGCAGTGAACAGAGCTTACTCCTGCTTCTTTGCTCAAAGACTATTCCTGCTGGTATTCAAGGAAACCTATGTCGCGGCGGGAACTGTCCAGTCAGTCATGTGAAATGAAATCAACTGCCTACCAGCCCCAAACTACAAGCCTGTTTTTTGGAGTAGCAACACCAAATACAACACTCGGTCTAAGTATTAGCAGTTCACAAATGAAAAGAGAATTATACTAAAATCAACTATTTTATGATACATAATCCCAATTTCAAAAAGCCAAGGGGTAAAGAACCTGCCATGGAGCAGGGCTGGGGAAGGGGGAGGGAACCGGGATGTTGGTGGTGGGAGATGGGCACTGGTGGAGGGACGGGTGCTGAAACACTGTATGACCAAAACCCAAACATGAACTTTTAATTGTATATCTTTTTATTTGTATATCTCACGGTGGTATAATAAAATACTTAAAAAAAAAAAAAGACAAAAGTGAAATATTACACAACAGTCTGTCCATGAATAAATTTATAGTCTAAACAAAAAAAAAAAAAAAAGCCAAGGGGTGGGAGTGATAGTACAGCAGGGAGGGCGTTGCCTTGCATGTGGTTGACCCAGGTTCAATCCCCTGACATCCCAAATGGTACCCTGAGCCCCACCAGGAGTAACTCCTGAGTGCAGAGCCAAGAGTAACCCCTGAGCATCGCCAGGTGTGATCCAAAAAAAGCAAACATACAAAATTAAGTCAAGATGAGGAAAAAGAATTATTTAGATAATTTAAGATATATTTACTTTCCTATCCCCCTAGATTAATAACACGAAACTTCACATTTCACAAGTCAGTTATAAAACTTGATTACCATTTCATCTTCTTGACCCTGGTTGATAGTCTTCCTTTCTTCTTTGTCCATATCTACAATGGTTTGAAAGGCCTTATGCTTCAGAACAGCTGAAAATAACTGAGGAGAAAAGTAAGTGTGATTATTTTCGCATCTTTGACAACTATACATCTACATGCCATTAGTTGTCTGTTTACCTTTAAAGCATTCTTTCTCTGTGGAGGAGAGGCCGGAAACAGCACAGAAGCGCCTATCTGCCCTGCACACAGCCAACCAGTTCAGTACCTGGCCCCATATATGCTCCCTCAAGCACCACCAGAAGTGGTCTCTGAGCAGAGTCTGAAGTACAGACATAAGCACAGCCAGGTGTGGCCAAAAAAAACTAAAACAAAACAATCCATTTGATTTTGAATTAGTGAAGAACACTTGCTAATGAAAAGAATACGTTGAAAGATTTTCAAAATGTGAAACTTTTGTTGTCTTGTTTTTGTTTTGAAAAACATTTTCAGAAAAAAACTTTATTTTTTGTTGATCTTTCCCCATTTCCGTGCAGCCGCTTTGTGGCCACGCAGTGCATCGATACATGCACAAGATGAGAGGCTATTACAAGAGTATCCCACCCGCGACGGCAGAGCCTGGCAAGCTACCTGTGTCGTATTTGATATGCCAAATACCAGTAACAGTTATAGGCCTCATTCCCATGACCTGATGGAATCGTTTGAGGCTCTTCATGATCCTGGATCAAGCAGATGCCCTTGGGCTACACTAGCATGTGAAAGGACGTTTGGAGATGCTACTGGGTGCCCACTCGAGCAAATTGATGAACAACGGGAAGACAAGTGATACTTTGTTTAATATCAATAAAAGCGCAACTTTGCTTTTTGCTGCCCTAAATAGAAAGTTATATTCCTCTACTCTTCAGATTTTCCAAATTGGGCTGTTAGGTGCAATCACTAGATCTGAGATTCCCTTTTAGAACTAGATAAACTGCAGTTCTAGATAAACTCACAGATAAACAGATAAACTCACAGACATAGGGCAGAGCTGCTACGACTCTCCCTGGGCCCAGCCAATCACGAGGCGCCCTAGAGGGATGGCGGGTTCTAGCCCTGGCCCGCCACCCCAGCAGAGCCTCTCAAGAAGCCAGACGACCCCCCCACTCTATGAGGGTCGCCATTTTCCACATCCAGACTCCCTCTCGTCAGAACTCCACCCAGCAGACGAGCTGATCACAGCCCGGCTCGCTGTGAACATCAATAAATGCTTGTCCCCCCTCCATTTTGTCGAGTCTGGTGGACCCGCCCAGGAGCCGCCCGGGAACCAGTATGCAGAGCTGCGCAAGCGGCTGGGGAGACTGGAGCCCGGCTCGCGCCGAGCCCAGCTGACGATGGGATCCCGAGGAGGGCAGATGGGTTTTGGGTGTTGGCCCATCGCCTCTGGGGGTCCCGGAAGCAGCCAGATGAAACTTCGCCCATCACACTAGCCACCATCTTCGCTGTCCGGACGCTGAGAAACTGACCCACGACCAGATCAACAGAGCAAGACCAAAAGCCGAGGTAGGCGGCTCCCAGAAGCGGGAATCACTGGGAATTCGCCAGATGGAGTCAGGGTTAAGCCACTCCCCCCTCCATTTTGTCGAGTCTGGTGGACCCGCCCAGGAGCCGCCCGGGAACCAGTATGCAGAGCTGCGCAAGCGCGCTGGGGAGACTGGAGCCCGGCTCAGCGCCGAGCCCAGCTGATGATGGGATCCCGAGGAGGGCAGATGGGTTTTGGGTGTTGGCCCATCGCCTCTGGGGGGTCCCGGAAGCAGCCGGATGAAACTTCGCCCATCACACTAGCCACCATCTTCGCTGTCCAGACGCTGAGAAAATGCCTCACGACCAGATCAACAGAGCAAAGACCAGTTCGAGCCCAGATCGCTAGCCACTTGCGGTCCACTAAAATAGTGAAACAGTAATGTCTTTTAATGCACTGTATTCCACGAAGAGCAGGAAAGTTTATCGGGAAGGAGATATAAAGATGAAAGAAATGACATACAGAATCTGCCAAGTAGTTGAGGTGCGGGGGGGGAGGGAGGTGGGGACATTGGTGATGGTAGATGGGTTTGGGTGGAGGGATGGGTGTTGGAACACTGTAGATCCAAAACTCTACATGAGCATCTTTCAATTGTATGTTTAAAATGGTGTAATAATATTTGGGGGGGAAAATAATAAAATTAAATAAAAAAAAATAAAATAAAATAAAATAAATGCTTGAGATCAGAGGTGACTACAAGAGTATCCCACCGGGACGGCAGAGCCCGGCAAGCTACCTGTGTCGTATTTGATATGCCAGATACCAGTAACAGTTATAGACCTCATTCCCATGACCTGATGGAATGGTTTGAGGCTCTTTATGTTCCTGGAGCAAGCAGATGCCCTTGGGCTCTACTAGCATGAGAAGGACATGTGGAGATGTTACTGGTGCCCACTTGAGCAAACCGATGATGAACGGGAAGACAGTGACAGTGATCAATATTTTATATTTTATTTAATATCAAATTTTATCAATTTGAACTAAAATGTTGGGGGTCTTATGGAGGTTTTGGTTTTTGGTTTTGGGCTTACTCCTGGCTCTGTGCTCAGGTATGGTGGGTTCAGTGCACTGTATGTGTGCCAGGGATTGAACCCCAGTTAGCCACACGCACGATAAGAGCCTAATCCACTACACTATATCACTCTGCACCCCTCCCCAATTTTAACTGTTTCAATGGAAAATTTCTTGTAATAAAATTCTATGAATAAATTTTAATTAAAAATGCATCTGGGGGCTGGAACAGTAGTAAAGTGGGAAGGGGGTTGCCTTCCATGCAGTCAACCTAGGTTCAATTCCTGGCATCCCATATGATCGATCTCCTGAGCACTGACTGCCAGGAGTAATTTCTTTCTTTTTTTTTACTTTTTGGGTCATAGCCAGTGATGCTCAGGGGTTACTCCTGGCTCTGCCCTCAGGAATTCCTCCTGGCAATACTCCGGGGCATACCGGAATCGAGGTGGGGTCAGCCTTATGCAAGGCAACGCGGCTCCTGCTGCGCTTATCGCCTAGCCCCAAGGAGTAATTTCTGAGTGCAGAGCCAATAACAACCCTGGGCATTGCCAAATGTGGCCCCACATGAAAATAATAATGAATTTAAAATATTTTTTCTTTATGGGCCAGAGAAAAGGCAGAGAGGTAGAGGTGCTTGGCCTTGCCTGCGGCTGACCCTGATTCAGTCACCAGCACTACACCTGGCCCCTGAACAAGGCCAGGAGTGATGCCTAAGCACTCCCACAAGTGGTCTGAAAACAAAACAAATTGTTTTATCAGTCACGGAATGTCCATGAGTTGATAAATGCTAAACAGACACAACAGAACTCATCATACTATTTTTTCCTTTTTTTTTTTTTGCTATGTAGAAATTGCTCATAAAGTTTATTTTTAAGTTTAAAAAGAAAATCATTTGAAGTCTTTAAAAATTTTTAGAAGACTTTTGGGCATTAGTACAGTAGGGAGGGTGTTTGCCTTGTGTAAGGCTGATGACCCAAGTTCAATCCCCTGCATCCCACTTTGTCCCCTGAGCACCACAAGGAATAATTCCTGAGAGCAGAGCCAGGAGTAACGCTGAGCATCACCAGGTGCAACCCAAAAAAGTAAAAATAATAATAATAATAATATTAAAAAAATTTTAGAAAGTATCCCTGACACCGTGGATCGGTCACAAATCTTGAGAATCTGCCTCTATAGACCCCCCAGATCCTAGGCCACCCTTTAATATACCAGGCATACTTGAGGAGCATGGGGGCACAGCAGACTGCTCAGGGCTCACTCCTGGCACTGCTCAAGGGTCCACACGGTGCCAGGGACTGAAAAGGGGTGGGCTGTATACCAGACAAGCGCCTTAGCCCCTATAATATCTCTGAGGCCCTATTCACATACCCTTACTACAGGGTTTTGATATAATTCTTCACTCTTGTCTTTGAACCGGAAAATGCATACTTCTCTATTTTCACATATTCCATACTTTAATGGAGTGGACAAATAAACGTTCTACAATTTTTCAAGGCAAATAATTAGAATTAAAATCCAATGCTTTCATTAAGTTGTATCCATGTAAAGTTGTACCATGTAAAAAATGACAACTGCAAAAAAAATTTTCAATTACTTTTTAAATAATCTTTACACATGGCACAATCTTTTTCACTTTCCAAAATCCAATTATTGACCTCTTCTTTACAAGTGTTACTTCCTGAAATTTAGCATAGTTTTATAACACAAAACTCTTAACATTTTACAATGTTGAAATATTTTAAATTTTATTTTATTTTTTTTTCTTTTTGGGGTCACACCCGGCGATGCTCAGGGGTTATTCCTGGCTCTGCACTCAGGAATCACTCCTGGCGGTGCTCGGGGGACCATATGGGATGCCGGGGATCGAACCCGGCCGGCATGGGCCGACCGCGTGCAAAGGCAAACGCCCTACCCACTGGGCTATCGCCCGGCCCAATATTTTAAATTTTAAAAGAAAATTTATTTTAAAATTTATTTTAAAAAGAAAATTTATTTTAAATCTTTTAAAGCATATACTAGCTTTATCTTTAAAATACTTTTAATGAAAATTCAGTAAAATAATCACAACAGTTTTTATTTAAAACATACACAGTACAATTTACATTTTAAAAGTAGACTTTAGTTTCTCAAACACATTTCAAGGTATATTGTTAAACAAAATAACACATATTAAATACTAGTCCACCATATGAGACATATGAATCAAGAACATCACTGAACTTGACAGTATGCATTTTTAAATCTAGCAAATTTCTATCATAAAACAGAAATCTCTTACCAATCATACTATATATTCATTCTTCCCATCTGCTGGTATTAGTAGTGCCGGTTCTTAAGGTTCCTAATTTTAAGAAAATGCTAAGCAAAAAATTTATTCTAACAAAAATGTTGATTCTTCTTTAACTTCTCTCAAAATGCTGGAAATAATCCCTAATTTTATGGTAACAATGGGTTTCCTCTGCCAACCGACTGCCTAACAGATAGATCTCCTAATACTTGGTTAAGCAGTATCTAGACTAGCCTCAAGTTTCAATTCCAAGTGCATGCCTGAATCTTGATTTTATCTGAACAGAAGGGGCTTATAGGCTATTGTGCTTAACCAAACCCTTCCTTGCATTTACAATGAGCTTGATTTTTTGTGTGTGTGAGTGAAAACAGCAGCACGGGACAAACTGAAGCTATCAGTAAATATTTTTTTTTTTGGCCGGGCGGGGGGGGGGGGGGGCCCCGGTTAAAGCCAAATTTTGAACATTGACGTACTATTTGCACATGATACAACTCTTATGAACCACCAAAAAGTCAAGTCAGTAGTTAATCTAGAATGAAAGTTATATCTAATGTCCTAAAACAAGATGATGGCCTCAACAGACAAAAATCCCCAAGCCTCGGAAATATCTTCACTCCAAAGATATTTCTCATGAGCTGTAATGTTAAGCAGTATGTGTAAGGATTTTCTGGGTTTGGTGGCAGAGGGTGGCACCAACCCAGATCTCCAGGAGAAGTGTTATCCCAGCAATACTGCTGCCAACAACAAAAATGTGTGACCTCCACTACACAAACCAAGTGTGCAAGATTCTGAGTTTGACAGAAAAAGGGGAGGAGAGAGCCAAATCCTACAATCCAAGTAAAACTTTAAAAGCTAAGAGATAGCTCAAAGTCCTGGATGATATAATTTAAATGTGGGGGTCCAGGTTCAATGACCAGTGACAAGGTTCCCAGAGCATCCCAAGCACTGAGTACCTTCTGAGCACAGCTAGGTATGGTGCAAAAACAAATTAAAAAGACTTCAAGCAAAAATCTCTTTTTTAAAAAAAAAAGACTTTCAAAAAAAAGGCTGGATGTTTTTCATTTTCTACTTCTGTTTCTTGCCAACTACATTAAGACTAAAGCCAAAAAACTACTTAAATTTTATTCAAAAGTTACAAAATTAAGTGTAACAATTTACATAATGCTAATGCTAAAAAGCAATCTACCAACCCAACACCATCAGCACCGAAAAAAAATTAAAATCATTTAAGATTTTTGGATCACAAGTATTAATTTAGGGCAGAATAAGTGAACACACTTTGTTTTTTGGTTGAGGGTTTTACTTATACTTTAACATATCTTTCTATGTTAAAGAATTGATAAACCAATCTTCTTTATGGGCCATGAGTTTTTGTTGTGTTGGGAGTTGTTGGGAGTTTTTTGTTTGTTTGTTATTTTGCAGTCACACCAAGTAGTGCTCAGGACTTATTCCTGGCAGGGCTCAGGAACCATACAGGATGCCAAAGAACCCAGGCCAGCCCTACCCACTGCACTATGGCCCGTCCTCAGCAAAATGTCCTCTAGCATAGTAACACAGTCAAGACTGTGAATATGATTCTGTTTTCAGACGCTAAGATGTCCTTCTGGAACTCAAACGCAATTCTACCTTTACCACTGAAGTAAGATGTCAGAATACACTTAAATAACCAGCTGTACTAACCAAAACACCTCACTCTTAATCATCTATACAAATATTTACCTAAAAAGAATAAAATTATTTTCAATCTACCAACTACAGTAACCAAACTGTGGCAACTCTCCACGAGAGCAAAACTTAACACTTCCAATCAGCTCCTAACAATAAGAATGACATAATATAACTTAATGAATACATGGAAATTTTACAAGGATACCAGTTAAATTTTTAACAAAGCTCTACTCAATACCCCATTTTATCACTTCCCATCTTGAACTTTCTCTTATAATACATGCTTTTGTTTCTCTGTTTAGGCGCAAGGAAAACCATTGTATCCAATATACACCAAACTCAGACTGTATTTACATTTGTAAAGTACAGTCTTTGTGTAATTATACCTTCTTGTGTGTTACTAAACAATGTGAGAGCCACAACAGTTAAAAAAGATAATGTAATTATCTGCCTTGGGGCGATATTAATGATATTAAGAATTCTATCATTCTTGCGTACATTTCATATCACTTAACTTTTGGGGCTATTTAAACTCAACCTTCATCAGAGAAACTCAATGTAGAAAAGCCGTCATTAGACAAAAGCAACTATTCAGTAAATAG
This sequence comes from Cryptotis parvus, assembly GCA_021461705.1. Lineage (NCBI taxonomy): Eukaryota > Metazoa > Chordata > Mammalia > Eulipotyphla > Soricidae > Cryptotis > Cryptotis parvus. The sequence goes on along the minus strand of JAJIBD010008536.1, from coordinate 5,340 downwards.
AACATTTTATTGTCTTTTTATTAAAAAGTGTACAAAAATTGTACGTAACAATCAGCTGTTTTTAAACTGTCTTATATGAATGATAAATTTTATTTATTCAAGCTACTTTGACCTTGAAACTTTTATACTTCCCATTAAACCATCATGTGACTTTTCAAAATTCCATATCCAGAATTACAGTATAAAAGTGTTTTGATTGCTAAACTGATTTCAAAAAACCTTACCATAGTCTATGAAAAATGTAGCAGACAACAGCAGACAGGACTACCATGATTAAAATCAATCCTTTCGAATATGCAAAGCTATCAGAAACAGAAAGGAAAGGCCTAGAAAAGACCTTACTTTCCCAGAAAATTAGCAACAATGCCTAAGGTAACAAAAAAGCTAAAAGACCAGTGATGTGACTCAGTGGCAAAACACATCCTATGTGTGGAGGCCCTGGGTTTGACTTCTGACCACACAGGGCGCCAGAGCACCGAGCTGTAAAGGTACAGCCCAAAGCCTAAATCCATCCCCATCACCCAAAGTGCCAAATGAATGGACTGGTACCAGCAGCTTCAGGTAAGAACATTGTGTCGGGTGGGAACGGAAGAGAATACAGTAGGGGTCAGTCCCACCACTCACACATACAAGCATTTTTTCAGCGTGAAGCGGGAGGAGTAAGAGAACATAAGCACAGATATCTCATTCTCTCATTCTACAGTGTACCTGACCAAACTTGGGACTGAAGTTAAGAGAAACTTCCAAACCATTTCAGGGTGTTTACCATACCAACTCTCTTCACCTGCGCTCTCACTCTCAAAATTGTTTTACGCCAGACACAATGAACTGAATCTTTCTGAAGACTAGTAATAGTGAAAACTCTCTTAATAATTATATGTCTGGGGCGGGGTACTGTTGAATACACTGTACTCAACAGTACAGTAAGGCAATTGCTTTGTATACCACCAACCCAGGTTTGATTCCAGGCATCCCAAACAGTCCCCGAGTACAGTCAGGCGTGATTCCTAAGTGCAGAGCCAGGAGCAACCCCTGAGCACTGCCAGGAATGGCCCCCAAAACCAAACAACAAACAAACACATTACTGGTAATCTACAGCTTGATCATGGTTAGTTTATATATTTCTTCCACATCTGGCCCAAATTGAGGGCAAGTACTGTCCAGTGATAAAACAAAAAACGGCACAAAATCCTGATAATTTTGTCAAACTAACTCATTTAAGTATTAAGTGATATATACTATGTTCATTTCTGTATCTGGAACATTACAGGACGTTCACAAATTTAACCCAAAGTTTTTTTAAAATGACTAAAATTACAAAACACGGATCCTTAAAAGACATCGAACGCAATCAATGGTCACTTGCACAAGTTCCTGCGCCTGCCTTAATTTCAATCTCTCTGCTAAATACCTCACGCTGCATTCTAAGGGAAGTATTTGATGCTTTTGCAGTCTGCCATAGCACACTTTAACCACTAGGTGACGTTCCAACACTGGTAAAGAAAGGATGAGGGTTCCCAGTGGCCAAGAAGCAACTGACAGATGCTGCGTGACGAGTTGAGATGCTGCGGACAGGTTTTCAGTACCACTGCAGGCACTAAGATGAGAAAACACAAACTGCCTATATAGTAGGAGCCTCAGTTGTGTGTCTCAATGGAAAAATAAAATGTACAGGAAGTACAGTTTCTAACAGAGTAGGAAACAGGTGTTATCATTCCTTAAAAAAGATTACTACCAAAAAATAAATAGGAAATAAAAACAATTAATTAGAAGACGACTACCATATTCAAACTATCTAAAATCCTAATCCAGGGATCTACAATGCTGGGGAGAACATGAACCTACTGGAGCACACAACTGGGTTAAGTATAAAATTCTACAGTACAACACCACTTTTCCATTAAACTGACAAAAAAAAAAAAAAGATGCAGTATACCCATGTGTAGTTCTTAAGGAGTGAATACATATGTACTACCTTTTTCCTTCTGGAAAGCCAATTTGTATATTCAAATTTAAAACGTCATATTTTGATTTAACAATCCCAGTTAAAAAGTTGTCACACATTACAACTTACTTACACCTTTATTGTATCATTATTTCTTTAACTCCATTGTACTGTTAGACTAAGAGTCTAAGTTTTGTGGTTTTTTCCTGAGGGTGAGAATGACTGCAGCAGCACAAAATAAATTTAATGGCATGAATATTTAATACAACCAGAATTGACAAATCGAGTCATAACACCTTGTATAAGCTAAAGAGATGAGTCTAACTTCCCCAAAGCAGAAGCTACATTCAGAAATCTAAGATTTTTTAAGTTGTTCAAAGAGGGAAAGGTCCCTTAAAAGAAATAGAGGAATGCTTCTTCCATTGTTATGTTAAATCAGTGTTTATTGCTCTAAATTGTGGTTTTATGAATCCAAACCCCTAATAACTTGCTTGCCAGTTCAAACAACAGCAATTAAAACAATGGTGTGATACAAATACTCAATACATATCAAAAAATCACATTTTGGAATAAAATCAGGAAGCCTCTTAGATGAAAGTTCGGTTGCAGTGTACAGCTACCCGCCCTGAGGCACACCCCGTTCTATAGGGCTCAAAGCTGGTAGCAGCTGCTCGGCGGCGTTATCCTTTCAGTAGAGTAAAGTGCACTGTTGGTAGCAATACTACAAAGCCAACAAAAAAAAAATTATATAGCAATTGCGTACTGCAACAAAAAAGCAAGTGTTCACAGAAAAATACAGCTATGGAACAGAAGAGTGCAGAAGACGTGCTAAGATTAGGAGGTGGGGAGGAACTGAAAAGGCAGAAAAAGAAGAAAAAACTGCCCAGAGAATTATACTGTGTTCACAAGTTACAAAGATTCCACATAATTTTTTCAACATTTTTTAATTAGTTCAGCTTGGTTTACTCCAGAACCGATAATTAGCTTAATCAATATACTAAAATAAGGCTCACATTTCAGACTTCCAGATATTAAAAAAAATTAAGACATGACAAAGACCTAACCACAAAGAAAGAAGCACAAAATCATTAGGAAATGATTCCACTCGAAAAGTAAAATTCTGGGGCCAGAGCGATAGCTCAGCGGGTAGGGCGTTTGCCTTGCATGTCAGCCGGCACGATCCCGGCATCCCATATGGTTTCTGAGCACCGCCAGGAGTAATTCCTGAATGCAGAGCCAGGAGTAACCCCTGAGCATTGCCAGTGTGACCCAAAAAGCAAAAAAAAAAAAAAAAAAAAAAGTAAAATTCTGCAAGTTTATAACTGACGGGCATTTGGATGTTTTGTGAAGATTAGCAGACGTATTTTCTGCCTCCTCTTACCCATCTGAAACCTTTCCGTGCTGACTGTGCTGACTGATAAAAGGCAGTACAAAGACCTTACAGTCAACAACTTTAAAAATATAGTACTTTGGGGGCGGAGCAATAGCCCAGCAGGTAGGGCGTTTGCCTTGCACGCCCGGCGGCCCATGCTGACCCAGGTTCGATCCCCGGCATCCCATATGGTCCCCGAGCACCGCCAGGAGTGATTCCTGAGTGCAGAGCCAGGAGAAACCCCTGAGCATTGCTGGGTGTGACCCAAAGAAAAAAAAAAAATAGCACAGTTCATCAATAAATGCTGGATTTTAAGATGACTACAAGAGTATGCTACCTGCACGGCAGAGCCTGGCAAGCTACCCGTGTCGTATTTGATATGCCAGATACCAGTAACAATTATAGACCTCATTCCCATGACCTGATGGAATGGTTTGAGGCTCTTTATGTTCCTGGAGCAAGCAGGTGCCCTTGGGCTCTACTTGCAAGAGACAGGTTATATGGAGATGTTACTGGTGCCCGCTGGAGCAAATCGATGATGAACGGGAAGACAGTGATACAGTGATACAGTGATTAAAGATAACGGCCTCCAGCGGGTAGGGCGTTTGCCTTTGCACGCGGGCCGGCCCTTGCTGGCCTGGGTTCGATCCCCGGCATCCCATATGGTCCTTGCCAGCCTGGGTTCGATCCCCGGCATCCCATATGGTCCCCGAGCACCGCCAGGAGTAATTCCTGAGTGCAGAGCCAGGAGTAACCCCTGAGCATTGCCGGGTGTGACCCAAAAAAAGCAAAAAAAAAAAAAAAAAAAAAAAAAAAAAAAAAAAGATAACGGCCTCACTCATGATACAACTTTCCCATTTCCTATGATCATTCTGTAATTCATGAGCTTTTTCAATGTATCAAATGCTGTGCGCCAAGCATATTAACTGATCCTTATACAGTACCTTGTTTATACCTTTTCAGGAATTCACTTAAAGCATCTAGCCCTCTCCAATCAGTATCTTTCTGTCCTTTGCATTGCTGGGAGAGGAACTCAGGGTTTCATACATGCAGGGCAAGACGTCACCACACATGCCAGTTTCAACATTCTCTCATGAAATGAGAAAGAAAAACTCTTAGTCAAGATCAGGATTTCTTCACTTTCCCTATGAAGCCAAGCATGCAGCAAGCTTATCTCAAAATTCCTTAACAATAATCACCACATTTCAAAGGATCACTTTCCAAAAATTTCTCTGAAAACCACTTGCTGCCGGGCCAGAGAGATAGTGCTGAGGGGGTGACACCTCGCCCACTGTGGGATCCCAGACCCTCTCCCACATCCTTCAGGAGAGATCCCTGCGCCCAGCGCCAGGCAGGAGAAAGTCCTGAGCACAGCCTGGTATGACCCAAAAAACAAGAAAAAGAAAACCAGTTGCTGCTCCAAAATGTACATGAAATTTAAAAAAAAATGTGAGATCAGTGAGCAGGTTCCCCAAAGCGAAACCTGTGTCCCTTTCACAGTACTATCAGAACGGTGCCTTCTACAGTCAGCTAGCTCAGGCCACTGGGGCAGGGGAGTCGGATACCAAGTCTCGGGAGACTTCCTGTGCCCACTTCCTCACTGCCAATATGCTCAGGACTGTCTGTGTAACATCACCAAGGGTCAACAGTGACCTCCACCCATGGTGGCAACTACTGGCAATTTCAGTACTGGGCTTTCCACTAAGCTCCAAACCCACAAACTCAAAATCTATTATCCATGATTGCAGACAGCTAAAATTCACTAAGATCATTTTATCTATCTACTTAGTCCTCCATCGGCACTGCTGTTAATGAAGATTTGCCTAAGAATTTGAAAAGAATTCTTTCCCTACACGTCTCCTGTATCCAACTGGTGACAAAAGCATACCATTTCTATCTTTCTCAAATCCACCTCTGCCTGGCATGTCTCAACTCAGATTGTGATCCTTTTCTAATTGCTCTCAAATCAAAATAGCAACTTCGTATGATCATGTCCCCTATCTGCTTAAAATGTCTCCTGGGA